>JAYJMB010005882.1:0-11540 GCA_036873735.1 Pouteria campechiana
AATGATTCCTCTGAACATAGACAAACCTTCCCAGCACAAAGGGATATTCGCAGGCATTCTACGAACAGGGAAGCAGCGTTTGGATGCCAATAAATGTCCAGCCACCTCATCAAACATTTTGGGAACGCTCCCAGATTAACTGAAGAAAAATAAATCTTTTTTTGCAAAAAATATTCTACCTAAGTCTGCCTCTTTTTTTACCCCAATAGTATATTTTCAGAAAAATTGAGATAAAAATATTAATTATTTACATCGCAATTTTATAATATTTATCATGTATAATTTTATAAAAGTATAACATATATAATATATTTTATAAATATACATTTTATGTATTATACATAATATATGTTATATATATCACACACAATGTATATATATATATATTTATATTCTTAAAGCTTATAATGATAGATATAATGTACATTAGCTTTTTTTTAAAATATATATACCTATTAGGGATGCTATTCGATTTGGGTTAGCTCAATTCCAACCCAAAGAACTCAAAATTTTAAATGATTTAGGTTAATGCTTTTGGGATTTCAAATATTGTAATTTGGGTCAAACATGAATCAAATTGTAGTATGGTTCAGTTTGGCTTGAGGGTTGTTGGAACCAAATAATTAAAATTTTAAATTAAATTATTTAAATTCAAATAACCTAAAATTAAGATTTGAATACCCTAATTCAAACAACCAAAAATTCCTAATAACCTAATTAATTTTATAATTTTTAGGTGAGTTATAATATAAATAATAATACAATATTAAATCTCATAATAATTTTGAATATATAAAATGATAATTAAATACATCATAGTTTCTATATTAAATTATATTTTAGAATTAACTAGATATTTAATTTTTAATTTAAAATAATTTCTAAATGATATTATCTTATATGTTGATTTTGATTATATTCAAAAATCAATATTTTGAATGATTATTTATGATATTATGTAGACAGCATATTGATCATTTCTTAATATTTTCATAGTTATTAGTCATATAATGAATATATTCAAACTAACCCAAGTTGCACCCCTAATACCAATATAGTCACATTGATGATAAAAGCATATCCTTTATTTCAAAAAAAAATACTTACAATATCAATGAAACTAAATAAATACATTTGAAAAAACCTAAAATCTTATAATAACATATTTGTATCTTACAAATACATACGATTAAAGTAGAAGGACACGGGCATTATTTAATTTGTAGAACTAGTTGTTTGGGTTTTCTTCAAACAGAATGCTGATGTGGCTCTCGAGAAGATCCCGTCTAGAATCCTGCAAGATGGAGAGAACGTCAGAGGGTGCTGGAGGTAGTTTTGGCGCGGGCACTCTAATACTCAGGTCAGTAGGGGACCTTAGTAGGGAGCGTGGATAGTAGAGAAAGAGCTTAGAGCACTTGTGTCTATTCAGGGAATACATACCTGAGTGTATTTATAGTTGAGTGGGAGTGCGTAGCTGAGATGCGTATGTAGCTTATACACAAGTGAGATATGGATTCGTGCCTAGAGGAGGGCTCTAAGAGAATACGCATCCCTAATCCTTATCTTATAAGATCGCGTAGTATCTAGAAAAAGTATCCCATCTATATTTGGGAGAGTTCTTTAACACTAGTCCCCCTTAAGGAGACATGGTGGAACTTATCTTCTTATTTGCTTGATCTTTTGGTGCATGATTCAATGCTTTTGTATGTTTCTATGTGAATGGTACTTTTGAGATACTATAAGTATGACAAATGATTCAACGCTCATCTTTCCAAAGCCATGTGGCAATTTCATTTTGTTTGGCTTTCACTCATTTGTTTGTGCTTACTTTTTCATCATTGTTTTCAGTTTTATCAAAACAGAAAACTTGCCGACTTCAGTCAGGTCGCCCTTTGATTCCGTTCTTCAAAACCTGTAACCTTGCGGACTTTACTCAAGTTGCCCTTCGGTTCCGTTCTTCAGAACCGGTGGCCCTTATGACTTTACTCGGTTATCCTTTGGTTCCGTTCTGCAGAACTGGTTTCTCTGATGACTTCACTCAGGTCCCTCTTTGGTTCTATTCTTCAGAACCAGCCTCTTTGACCACTCCACTCAGGTTGCCTTTCGGTTTAGGTGCACTCACTGGTTGGGCATATAGCAAAGCTGGGAACTCCAGGGCCTTTGTTAGACCCGCTCTTCAGTTTTGAGAACAAAATCAAAAACTCAATGGCCTCTGTTTAGGCGCACCTTCCGGTTGAGCATATAGTGAGACCAGAGACTCCTTCTGGTCGGGTGTATAGCGAGATCAGAAACTCCTTTTGGTCGGGCATATAGTGAGACTAAAAACTCAATGGCCTCTGTTCAGGCATGCCCTTCAGTTTGGTACTACCGAACCAGTCTTCTTGACTTGTTCCAATTTTTATTAAGAAAAGTACTAGCAAAGTGAGGTAGCTTTAACACAATTTTTTTAAATAAATTCATGAGAATTTGTTCACTACTTCATTAAACTAATTGTACATTGATGTAAAAGGATAGATATATGAGATTTTACTGATAATACATCCTTAGATTTTAGGTTCTTAGGACATGTCTTTATGAAAATCTACAATATTAGAAATACTGGATCTGTCGCACAGGAATGTATAATGCAATTTCAGAAAATACTGGATCTACTTTTTTGCCTTTTTGCGACAACCTACACAAAATGTTAGATCTGCTTCCCATGACATCCTGCAATATTAGAGGCATTGGAGCTATCCTTCATTGAAAAATAACCATGTATTAGAAAGCGTGCATAAAAAATCACTCTATGTGAGAATTCTAAAATATTTTTACAGTATTGTTAATAACTCTCTTTGAAAATCAAAGCCAAGTTCTACTGAGTATCATAACGGAGCCATTGAAACACAGATTGAAGGTGTTTGCATGGAGTCGTGATCGCATATGATGGTTGCTAAAATTTTCCTGCACATTGGAGTGAGCGCCTAAGCAACATGAATCCATGCTAAAGCATATTGTAATATTATCCTTACATTAAAAATATTCCAATGACAATGACACTTCTAAAAAGAATAATTGTTTGACTTTTTTAAAAAAGCATCATGGCACTCTCCTAGAATAAATATGAAATATTTGAATGAATGTAAGGTGCTTTTTGGGCACTTAGGATAATCATGTGAGGTTGTTAAGTCAAGCTGAAAGATATTTAATTTTTAAAAGACAACAAATATCAATTTTGGAGGGATCACCTGTTGTGTGTCTGCAAGACACTACTCCCCTCTTGCGATTCACCTGTAAAGACCCGCGAGAAAGCTTTGAACCACATAGCGTAATTGGAAATGTTCACCTTAGATTCTCATACGCATCCACTCCTTGAAAAGGTGTTTGTTGCTTGTTGCTCTGTATTGTACTCCTGGATCAGTCAAACTATCCATGGCTTAGTACCACTTCCATCTCAAGTATGGCATACTATCTACTAAGCTAGATTTTTATAACCTTATTGTCATCCTTATGCCTTCTATTGGTGTGGTGCCTCATAGGCAGCACTAGGTAATCACAGATGGAGGGTTGAATATTTGACTTCTGCTTAGATGGAGGGTAGAATTTTTGACTGTTGCTTTGAAAATCGTTGGTTCACCATGCTTCATTTTTAACAAAAAATTCAATAAGTCTTAAAAATGATATGGATGCGACAGTGGTCCCTCTTCAATGCAAATCATGTCATCGAGGAAATGACGTGAGCTTGATACGGAACCATGTTTCCAGTGGGACCAACCCACTCCATCAGATGCTATAGACAACACCAAGCATAGGCGGATCCTTTATCTTTGCATGGGCAAAATCATCTAGTATTGAGCACGGAACCTTTCTTGGGGCCACACGATTTTCACCGTCCAGGTCATTGACAACCCAAATAGAAGTGCTCACTACCAAATGTTACGGAGGTATGCGAGTCCGTTGAGTGCATTCACTTCGATGCCTCTGGTTGCACCAAAGTTATGGTTCCACAATAAGTGGCAATACCTTGAGAAGCTAAGACGCTGATGGATCCAGATTCCAGTTAAAGAAACTTTGATGTTTTGATCATGGTCTTGTTGTCGAAAACAAGCGTAGCTTGTGGGAGCAAATTTATTTTCTCCCATTCCAACGTTGCGAGGTTCATCCTTCCATTTCCTAGGGTTTTGTGACTTGATTTGCTACTAGGTTTCTGGGATGCTCCTAGTATCAGGAACCAAATAGAATCATATGGGGGGTGAACAGCTAATTCCTTGCATGTAGGTGCAATAGAAAACTATATTTGGCATTGTTCCTTCCTTCAGCCACCTTAGATTATCAGATTTTTTCTGATGGAACAGCAAAAGAACTTCTCGTTGATTGGTTGCCTAGCATCTAGCAGAACCATGTAAACGTAGGGTTAAAGCCGCGAAGGCACTCATTTGGCTGCTTGGCATTTTGATGAAGTGCAGTTATTCACTTAGCGACTAATGGAACCGTGGTATGGAACTGCCGAAGTGCGATTGAAACCATGGGAGCGTACGTTTAACTGCGCCAAAAAATTCATAAAGAGAGATGGAGAGGGTGATCCCCATTGAGAGTTATGGTCGTGGTTGCACTATCAGCCACAAAAGAAGGATGAAGGCCTGACGGTGAGTAAGCATATTAGATGATAGCAGGCATGCAGATCTGGTTGGTCTTCTTTGCAAACAGGGCAAAAGGAAATTAGTTGACTATTGTACTACATAATACTTGGAATCCGTAAAGTAATTTATTAAAATCACCCCAAACCAATTCCCCCCACTTCTTTGTAACCAAGTTGCCTGTCACTTCAAGCTTGGCCGATCCCTCCAAGAGTAGGCGCATAAAATTCCGATACCCAAATCAGTAATGGCAGCAACCAAGAACGACACCAGTGCCGACAGGAATTGGGAAGTAGAATTGATCTTTACATTATTGGGCAAGTGGCTAAAATTTGTAAGTATTATCCAACAAATCCAAATTATCAACATGAATCAACTAAAAATAAGAAAATGATTGTAGATGCTTGTGATGGACATCATAGGTTTATAGACTATTAAGGGCATAATTACAGTCCAATTGAATCCCAAAACCAACATCGCAAATATGATTGACACTCATTTTCTTGCTTTAAATGGGGAAAAGATTTGGAGAGAAGAAGCCTGTGACAACAAACTGGTTGGCTGGAGAAGAGGCAATAGCATTGTCGGTAGTAAGGAAAAAGGCTTGGCAGTGAGGAAGAAGGTTTGACGGTAGGTTTGTGTTTTAATTTTCGACAATTGGAGTGTGGATTTGGTGCAGAGGAGAGAGAGAGAGAGAGATCTCCAGTGATGCATGATCATTGGGGATTTTTTGGTCGGATTAGATAGACATTCTGATGGTTGGCAATGATGATGTAGCGGCCATCAACGATGATAAGAAAATCCCATCCTATCCTATGTGTTGTAGGGTGACGCACGGAGATACGGTGTGGCACGACGGACCTTGCGGGTGGAAGCAACAACACCTCTCTCAACGCCATGTTCTTTACAAGTTCCGTTCAACAGAGGTTAGATCAATAATTGCACGACTCTGTTACGAGCACAATGCGATCACTAAAGCGGAAGCGAAAGTGCCTGCTTTCTGAAATTGCAACATTTTGAAGTCGTTGAAGTGGAAGCAGAAGTGGGCACTAAAGCACAAGTTCAAGCGAAAGTGGGATAGCATGCGTTCTGATGTATCTGAAGCGAATGTGAAAGTGGGCACTAAAGTGGGAGCGGGATAGCCTGCGTTCTGATGTCGCTCTCACGTTTTGAAGTCATTGAAGCGGAAGCGTCTGCGTTTTGACAACCTGGGATTATTGGAGGTCAGCGGGAGGTTACAAGCTTCATGCAATTCTTGGTAATGATTTTGGTCTAGTTCATTGTATTTGGGGAGCAGGGTGTGTTGAGCATATTATTAGCTTAATTTTGATGATGAATATTCTTCACGTGTGTTTTAATAATGAACAAAAATATAAGTAAAATATTAAGGTACTAACAATCTATTTTCAAGAATGTTGTAGAAATATTAACGATAAAAGAAAGAAACAAAAAAATGCTCATTAAAAATAAGTATATGAATTACATATATACCTAAATTAATGAAACAGAAATTGTGAAATATTGAAGACACACTTCAAAGAAAATAGGAGTAACTTTAGAGTCGTTTCAAACACACTTCGGAGTGGTTTGAAATACTTCAGAATAGTTATAACAAACTTTGGAGATGTTCGGGAACGCTTTGGAGATATTCGGGGATGCTTCTAAGAACATAGAAAAAGCATCAGAGTCTTCACAAAATGTTTCAGAGACATTACAACATACTTCAGAGAACATTGAAAAAGTGTCAGAATCTTCACAGTAAGCTTCAGAGTAAAATTAAACACTTTGGAGAAGTTAAAAGTGTGTTTCGAAGAAAATTAGAAAGCTTTGGAGAAGATTGACAAAGCTTCGAAGCAGTCACGCGCACTTCTGAGTTCTTTTTGAAAGCTTCGGAGATGTTACAATGTGCTTCACAGATAATTAAGAAAAGCTTCGGAAGTGTCAAGTATGCTTCGGAGATGTCACAATATGCTTCAAAATAATAAGACAAGCTTCTAAGTAAACAGATACGCTTCAGAGAACTTTGAGTCACTTCAGAGAAATTTGAGGCATGCTTCAGAGAACTTTGAGTTGCTTCAGAAAACTTTGAGTCAAGCTACAAAAATGTTTTTCAAAACTTTGGATCACTTTTTTGAAGACATTAAAAATTTAGAAAATCCGAACTTCTCTCTACAAAGACCTGTCGCAACTAAAAAGGATTTTAATCACTTTGGAGAATCTGAAGAAAATAATTAAGATTATTTGAAATCAATCTAAACACCATTTGTTCACTTATCTCTTCGAAACACTTAATATGAAAGTGAACATTTGAAAAAGTTAGCAACAAAAGTAGCAGACCGATTCCAGATTGCAGCAAAGTCAGACGTCGGATAAAAGATAAGGTAAAGAAAAATATTTTCGAACGTTTGAATGCTTGCCAAAGTTAGCAACGGAAAAATCTCTCTAAACCTATAAAAGAGAGATTCAAAAGCAAAAAGAAAACAAGTGATTGAATATTATTCGAATATTGCTGATTGCACGAAAAGCATTCAAAATCTTCTTTCAAAAGTTCAACTCCAATAGATACAACTCAGTCAGAGCTTTCAAAGTTCAAATTTCTTCTCAATCAAAGAGTTTGAATCTTTCACTCTTATTGCTTATTCATTTAATTGGATTTTTTAATTTATGTACAAGTTTGCCTAAGTAAGAGGCATTAATCTGTATATTACTTTAGTGTTTAGCAATATAAGTACTTGGTGTTTATGTATTGAGATCAGTAAGTAGGAAATTTGCTGAAATGGTCTAAGTTTGTTGGTGAGCTTTGAAAGCCAACAAGTTGTGAAAGTTTCTGGTTAGCTTGGAAAACCAGTTTGTTGGTTAGTAAGCTTGTTGTAAAACCAACATTTATTTGATCAAGTTGATCAAGGTATTAGTGGAACTAGAGTTCAGTAGAGAAGACTGACTCAAAGAAGTAGAGTAGAAACCCAGAAAGGACCGAACTACTATAAAAATCTTGTGTTGTATATTACGCAATTTGTTTTACTTATTTATTCAGCATCATAATCATTTAATTTGGCTAAAAGTTTTAAAAGCTCAATTCACTCCTCTTTTGAGCTACCATTACATAAGTGATCAACAAGGTGGCAGGGTTTACAAAAGATTGGGAAGTTGAAGATGCCTAACACATGGCTCCTGGTTCTGGTAAAAAGCATTACCGTTTCTTAGCACTGTCGCTTCCTTAAGCAAACTCAATTGGGCGATTCCCGACATCAAAATTAGATGTAGGTTAAAAATTCCAGAAAAATGTGTCAATGATGACTCATATAGAATCAATTGAAAAATGACCTTTTTCTTTTTATGAGGTAAAGCCAACGTGTTCAACAAAAGTACACGCTCTATATGCTCTGAAGCACATATGTGCATTAGGTCATTTAATATTGTAGAGGGGACCTGTTTTACGTAATTCGAATAACGGGGATTCCCGTCTTATTTATAGAACAACAACATTAATATCTTGCATCAGATAATCTAATAAAAGAGGAAGGTAGACAAGTGGCCATGGATGGATGCTATACACCGGTCGGCCACTCCGCCGCCTTCTCAGCAATTAAGCGGCCTTAATTTCAGAAAGAGACGAAACATCATAATAGGACGAGATTCAACATTGAATACGACATTATCTCTATGTTGTCTATTTTAATAGGGAACGCAGAAAAGTAATAAATCATCAGCATGAGTCTCGCAATTAAATATTGCCTGGAATTGGTTCCTTCTTCTCGTGCCTAATTCCTTCTAAGCACACTGTCATCTAGCCTTGGCTAGATATTTTCAGTTGAACATCGCAATCCAAGTATAATGTTTCTTGAATGAACGAGAGAGAATGATGTTGATAGAACTGAAATATCTGGATGGATAAATAAAGAAGTCCTAGAAAAAGGTGCAAGGAAGCATGCTTGCTAAAGAAAAGAGTGTACGTGACATGATTGATTCCCTATACCAAAAGAAGGAAAAAGGTGCTGCCTTCGTTGACTTTATTACCTCTTAAATACTCATCGGCTCATGGTCAGGAGCAAAGATAGAAGAGTCTAATCTTAAAAGTTCAGACGATGGGCGGACGAAAGTTGACCTTGTGCAAGGGATCTCATGGCCTTCTCCTGCGAGACGGAGTCATTGCTCGCAAGTGGGCAATAAGTAAGTGTGGAGGGAGGGAAAGACGGCGCAAATGTTTGTGTTATCTCCAAATAGAATACTGATGGAGAATACTGATATGGCTCTCGTAAAGATCCTGCCTATAATCCTGCAAGACGAAAAGAACATTAAAAGGTGCTAGGGGTGATCTTGGTACGGGCACTCCAATACTCAAGTCGGTAAGAAATATTAGTAGGGAGTATAAATAGTAGAAAAAGAACTTATAGCGTCTGTGTCTATTCAGGGAGTATATAACTAAGTATATTTATAATTGAGCATAAGTGCATAGCCAAGATGTGTATGTAACTTATACACAAGTGGGATATAGATTCGTGCCTAGATGAGGACTCTAAGAGAATGCCTATCCCTAATCCTTATTTCATGGGACCGTATCCCTAATCCTTATTTCATAGGACCGTGTAGTATTTGGAAGAAGCATCTCATCTGTATTGGAATCTTATGTGGCACCATCTTATGTGGCATGGTACCAGTTGGACAATTAAGTACTTATATTAGAGTTCTCTGACACTAGTAAAATATTAATACATGGCCCCAGGAGATAGTCATTGACATCTAATACACTAACAACAATTAGACATGATTTCGTTTTTAGGGGAACAAAAAAATCAAAGTTGAACTTTTCCACATAATATGCACCCTTTCATGATTTTTTTTAACAAAAAAACGCTGCTGGATTTTTAAATTATTTTTGGTTAATGCAAGTGATATTTTACTTGCTTCCTAACCATCGGTTGCCCCTTTCATCAGAAATGGTGGATTTTTTATGTGCCGCGTTTTTTAATTATTGAAATTTTAAGTGGACCATCTCTTGGCCTGAAGAAAAATTTCTACGGGCCTATCCTCCATATAAACTATTCAATTAATTGATTACCTCATGGATGACCGATTTCTAGAAGTCAGAGCAAATTCGAAGTCATGCACGCTAATGGTCGATTTTCCTTTTATTTATTTATTTATTTACCTGCAGCCTTTTCAGATTGTCAAAAGATGAATAGAGAAGAATAGCAATGACCTCCGAATCTGAGTAACTATGGCTAAGCGAGAAAAAAAACAAAAACAAAAGCATTTGTTGAACCGCCAATAACAGAATTTAGTGGCTCAATAATCCAATTTTTTTTCGCACCATTTGCCGGTCTTTCACGGATAACGACCTACTCCTAGTGTTCAGCAAATGCAGCATGAAAACTCGCATACTCAAGCATTAGCAAGTGAAAATTCTAAAAAAAAGAAATTATATCAATTTAATGAGGTATAATGTCAGCCATATTAGTAAAGAAAGATAAATAGATAGAAAATAATAATTAAGAATGTTAATAGTGATAAAAAAATAAAAATTGTGGTAAATATATATATATATATATAATTCATGAAATATAAAATTTTGTTGAATTTTCTTTCCATTGTTTTATGATCAACCATCAATTTTTTAAAACTATGCTATACTTTATTATACTATATCCATTCTTCTATTTTATCTTTCCGCAATATGGTATTTTTTGCATCATACACTCAAATATATACCCTTTTTACACACGGCGCAGCTGATACTTATTTCATTTTCATTGGTTGGATTGCATATCCCCTTGTAAAAAAGAGCAAATTAACCTTATCGACAAAGAAGCGGTTGGATGTAGCATAGCCCTTGCTTGGTCTGAGAGTGTGTTGGCTGGGTCTCCTTCGCAAAGAAGATTTATCCAACCCTAGGGGAATCATTTAGTTCACCTGTAGCGTTTTGTGCTGGACCTTGCAAGCCTTGCCCTAGTTATAGAAATCTCGGAGCCACAAAGATCTCTTAAGGTGTCTTGACGCTTGCGTCAGTCAGTTCTGTTCATCCTCTTTATGGGCAACAAAAAGGGACAGATTTTTTAAGCACGGTCACATGAAAATATTAAAAATTGAAAGTCCGATATTGAACTGTTGGCATACGCATTAATTTGGACCGCCCAACTTACTGACCAATCTGGGATAATGCATAGCCATAAATTTTTCAGATTAGGTAAATGGATTCTATTCCATGCTTAGCAATTCATGGTCATTATTTTTATCACTTGGCTTGATTAACCGCATTGTTTAACCACTCCAATAAATAAGAATGCTGGGTGGGAGCATTGGTCGCTATAAATTGCCACCCAAATGCACCCTTTACGCATGCCTACAATAGGTATGAGCGGTTCCGTTGTTAGAAGAGTCCCCCATCGCCATATCCAGAGGTTTGATGTCTGATTTCTTTCCACATGCATTGCAGGTTGTTTCACGTACCGCATCCAGGCCTTTAACCAAATAGCATTAAAAAAAAAAAAAAAAAAAAGAATCCATCATGCCATTGTTTTTATTAGACAGTCTAAAATACAATGGCTATAATTAATGTTTTCATCCTCTCATGTGAATAGAGACCTTATTTTATTCATTTCAGACACAGGCCGCCTAAACCCCTCCTAATTTTCTGTTCGCGCAGATGCAATAGCAATGGCCATTGAAGCAGTTGTAACCCTTGTTGCAACCGATGGCGTTGCAGGCGGGCACACAATCATGGTCTCTGTCGCAGGTAGCAGATTGACCCGAAGTGTTGGATAAGAATGGTCCACCTACACACGTACAAATCTCATGTCAAACGTACGAAATGTAATCACAGCAAACCAAAAGGAAAAAAAAAGCCAATAAAGAAGAGAGAGAGAGAGAGAGAGAGAGAGAGAGAGAGAGAGAGAGAGAGAGAGAGAGAGAGAGAGAGAGAGAGAG
>JAYJMB010005883.1:0-11540 GCA_036873735.1 Pouteria campechiana
TTGTATATGTAGGGTTTCTTGAGCATGGATGAGAAGCCAACTTGAGAAATTGTGATTCACATAAGGAGTTGTGAAATGATCTTCATTAAAGTAAGTAGGGACCCTTTTGGTTTCCATGCATGGATGGGGAGAGTGAATATCCCATGTTTGTGTCTTAGCATGTATAAATGAATGGAGGTATTAGATATCCCATGGGTGTGTATTGACCAATGTGTTCCATGCTATTTTGTTGTGTAAATATATGGGGATATGGATTGTTCATGGTATTGTGATGTATAATTTATTATGCATGGAAAGTTTAGGTGGATGAATGAACAATAGTGGTTTGTATTCTGTAACCATTCACTATACTAACATATGGATTAAGTGAAATAAAGGTTAGTCTATGATCGTTATTACTATATAGACATACACATATGGATTGTGGGATAATGGATGATATTTCAATTTGTCTTAAATAATGTTTGTGATGTCCTGTGATTGTATATAGTATTACATGATTTTGCATATGGATATGTGTAATGTCTCACACCCCACCTTATGCATTTTAACCATCCCTTACCGGTCGATGTGGGATGCTACCATTCCCATTCTTCTTAAGGGAAACCTTCTCGTAATCCCACAATTTTCCAAAATTTAAGGGAAATATACTGCCATAAATCCGACCGATTTTACCCTACATTATATGAATATCAACTTGTACATTCATCATATAATTTTCTAATATTCATATCAACAATTTCTAATATAAAATATAATTATCTATAATAACATCAACCATAAAATCATTAAATCCTTCCAACTTACTCACAGCCTGGAACTTGCTTTGCCCCACGATGGTAGACAAACTAGAAGAAAACCAATCCATTCACACATACTAATACATTACTCTTTCATACATGCCCAAAATATATCAATGACTAAATTATTAATACACTTTTGAATGAATACATATACATCATAATAAATTTCAATTTGTAATTTATACCAAATATAATAAAACCATCATCTTCTTGCTCCCTGGCTTGACCTATCCACTAAAAACATAGTATGAAGGTGTGAGTCCAGGCAAACTCAATAAGTAGGCTGAAATAAAACAATAGTAAAATAACCAAAGCATGTTCTAAATTAGAACATAACTAAATACATTATACTACAATCTTATAATCATATGAATATAAGCATGAGGCATATCCTCATCATTCAGTTATATATTATATATCATTCTATCATATTCTTACTATCACATTTCAACATGATCACTCTAATACCTCATATCACAATAGAGCCATATCAAGACAGTGCTATTCTGACACAACATATATCAACCCTACTTATGCCACTCCTACACATCATATTTGTACCATTTAGGCATCCCATATCGATTCTAACTGGGCCATACTGGCATAACCCCATTCGTGCATATTATTATAGAATTTAGCTACTCTTATGATATTCACAATTCCTATATCCGTTACATATCAGGGAATATGCACAATCCCTTTATCCACATATTCGTTTACTCATCGAAAGATCTATCCAGATATGATATAATCAAGGGATACCACTTATCCCCAACTAAAAGTCTATTACATCATGTAATACACTTCTAAATATAGATTTAGTCTACAAATGGGATATTTGATATCGCCATACATTCACACATACCTGTATAAAGTATGGGATATCCATTATCCCTATTTAGTATTACATTTAACTAAAAAAGGAGCCTACTTACCTTCTACAAGACTACTTTCATAAGCCTTCAACTTAGCTTCTATTTAGCTACTTGGATTCCATAGCTTCCTATCCCAAAGATTCCCTAACTTTTCATCCTTCTCAGATGATCCTATAAAGAATAATCATCCCATCATTTACAAGATACTTCCACCAATGCATATCAAGTATTCAATTAGAACTTCTAGGAACTAAGCTTGGTCTTTTAAGATGTTTACATATCTTCTAAGTGCATAGTTGCACTTGAACATCACCATAAGATTTTCTAGTTTATGTCCTTCTTTAATGTTTCCTTAATCATATATTTCATATAGTACATGCATTATTGTAATACCTGTTTCATATCCAAAGTCTGGCTACCATGGATTCAACTATATATCATCTTCCTCATGGAATCATTTCCTTAATCATGCCATAGACATTAACTAAGTAATGATTTCTCAACAAGATGTTCCAAGAAATCTTCACTTCATAAACATATATATTGTATTCCACCTGATTAACATGTGAATAACTTTAAAACTAAGTTAATTAATCCATTAATCCATTTCATCCAATAGCCTGAAAGTACTATTCATTAACAAGTTGCTTAATAACATAGGTTAGGGATTTTCATTCCAAACCATACCTACAACTTTGAATTTACCTTAATTGCATGTTCCTCACACTTCTAATTCAATTAAACCATACATAATCAAGTTTTTACACAAAACCTCCATGCTACTATTCCCAAGTTACTATTCACGAATGGGGTTATTACATAATCATAATTAATCAAGTTTAAATCATGCCAAACATTTTGTAAATCATATATTAATCAATTTTCCCCATAAGTTCAACCCAAAATCCATACAATTTCCACATTTCACTTTTCACGAATTGGGTATAAACCCTATCAAGGCAAAATCATGATTTTTCATGCTCAAACAAGCCCCAAAATGTTATTAAGCATAAATTAGTCATTTCCTCCATATTTTAAGAACCAATACCCATCATCTTCCCCAAAATCACTATTCATTTAGGGTATAAACCCTAACATAGTAAAAATGAAAACCAATAGAAGGAGAGGTACTTACCATGATTTACAAGCATGACTTTCATTTCCAAGCTAAAATCTAAGCTCAATACTCAAAGGAGGGTCCATCGAATGCACCAAACAACGTCTTCTTCCCCAATCCACAAACCCAATGGTTAGGTTTCATTATCTCTATCAAGAAACAATGAATTTCTGACTAAAATAAGAATCCTCTAGCTAAATCCCATTAAAATGGGAAGCATTTACAATCTAAGGCATGGGGAAGAAAGGGAGAAACAAAATGGAGGAAAAACAAAATGGAATGGGAAAATATATTGGATTGTGTTTTTTCATCTTGTCGGCCAATGTCGGTGAGGCTGGATTCTATTGCCGTGATGCTAGAATTTCTACCTGCGCACCCCCATGCATCACCATAACTGGTGGGGCGGTGCCAGTTTTACTAGCTCGCCTTTTTTTCCATTTTTCTTCATTTTTTCTCAATTTTACTTCATTCCTTTTTCTTATATTTTTAATCATAACATTTTTCATATAACAAGGCATTTAAAACCCATAATTAATCCCTTTTGTTAAATCATAATCATTTCTTTAATTTGCCATAAACTAACATTTCACATAATTTTTTAGCACATTTAATACAATCCAGTACAGGTTACTCCAATTTGATCAATTAAGTAAAATTTTCAAAACTTTACACCCTTTTTAACACCCCAGGTGTTACAATATGCTAAATGAAATTGTTTATAGTATAATATTTGCACGACTATATTGTTAGAGTTCAAATGCAATTGTATATGTATGGATTGATAGGGTATGTTGAGTATCCCATTAAGTCATTTAGAAATGTTATTCAAAAATGCATTATACACAAATGGTGTGGTGATCAAATCATGGCTAAGGAAAATGGAACATATCTTATTCTGTAATTACAATCTTTCATTCTGTAAATATGGTGCATATGGATAAATATGATATGTTGTGTAATATATATATATATATATATATGGCATATTCTTGATGTCTCATTTGAGGAGGCTTTGGGCTTTGTAGTGTTATAAATGCATTTATAGATAGTCTCAAATATAATATTTTGAATTGATTATTATTTTTATTTTTTCCTACTTACTTAGTCTATTTAGATTCATGCCTTCTTATTTTCATTTTTAGCTAATAGGTCAAATAAAGGATCCTAATGATGGATTAGAGACTTATAAGGAGGATTTGAAGATGTTTTTCTGATGGTATGATGGATTGGGATATTAATCTCATTTTATACTTGTATAAGTGTATTTAAATAATTTCAATTGATGTTTAAAATAGATGTATTAGCATGTCATAATAGTTGCTATATATGAGGTCATAAGCATAAAGAGAATAATATGATTCCCCTGAGTTGTATTGCCATCATGATAGGTTTCGATCCTAGGCAACTATGGGTGTGGGAGTGAAATTATGGTTAAGGTTATTATTTTATGATGATGGTTTATATTAGAAATTATAAATGTTGATATTATAAATTTATTTGATTAATGTATACCAAGTATCGATCTTGAAATTTTCAGGGAAGACTTTGCTAGATTTTTTGCAGAAATTTCCCTTAAAAATAGGGAAATTATAGTGTAATAGTGAAATGCATCGGATTGGGTGCAGGGCATGACATTGATGTATATATGAATGATGAAAAGTGTTGAAAGATTAGTAAATCAAGTATGTCGGTAGTAGAACTAATGAAGAATTGACATCAGATTTTAAGCAAATGATGATGACTAAGTATCTTCATATGTGGATTAAGATGTAAAGTTTTGAGGTCAAAACTTTATATAAGGTGAGGTCTATAACACCTGGGGTGTTAATTTTGACAAATTGATACTTGAATATTGAGTATATTGGAGTTGTTTCTAATGTAATTTAAAAAGGAAAGGAATTGTATGAAGGAAAAATTTTAAATCATGATTTCAGTGATGGATCGAGATGGTAAGAAAATGTTTTGAAATAAAATAATGTAAATGATTTAATTTTTTAGTTATTTTGAGATTACATTTTATGTATTAAATGTTAACATTATGTAGAAATGTTATAATTAAAACTATGAAAAAGGAATGAAGTAAAATGGTGAAAATGGAAGAAAACAACAAAAGAAAAAAGGGACAACGAAACTGGCGACGATGTTGGCTGATATGATTTAAGGGTTGTTCAGCCCATTCATTTTTATTTTTTTGGTTTCTTTCTTCCTCTGGTTCCCACACCCCTAGCCAAGAAATCCCATCATCTTAAACTCAATTATTCAGAGATTTAGGCTAGAATCCTTGTAAATATGCATGGGAAATCATGAGTTTAGGGATTAAAATTCCATTTTCTTGCAATTTAAGGATGGTTCCATGGATAGGAACCTGGTTGGACGTGATTCATGGTAGATTCTTGAAGATTTGAAGTGGAAGATGATGGAAGATGGAAGTCATGCTTAGAAAATTAAGTTAAATCCCTTTTTTCCCATTTGATTTCATATTTTTCATTTGCTAGGGTTTCGAACCCAATTCATAAATAGTGAAATGATGGGATTTACATGGGTTTTATGTTAAATTTGATGGGGAAATTGATCAATATATGATTTATAACATGTTTGGCATGATTTAGACTTGATTAATTATGATTGTGTAGTAACCCCATTCATTAACAATAACTTGGGAGAAGTAAACATGGTGGTTTTGTGTAAAAATTGGATTATGTGTGGTTTAATTAAGTTGGAATGTGATGAGCATATAATTAACGTAAATTCAAGGTTGTCAATGCTATGGATTCATTAGGTATGGTAGGGAATGAAAATCCCTAACCTATTTTGTTAACCAATTCGTAAATAAATGATGGATACAGAATGTTGGATGAAACGGATTAATAGCTAAATTGACTTGGTTTTAAAGTTATTCACATGTTAATTAGGTTGTGTATAAGATATATGTTGTAAGAAGTGAAGGTTTCTTGGAATATCTTATAGGAAAATCATTACTTAGTTAGTGTCTATAGCATGTTTGAGGAAATGATTCCATGAGAATAATGATATAATAGTTGAATCCATGATAGCCTGACTTTGGCTATAAAACAGATATTAAGATAATTTATGAATATGATTAAGGAAGGATTAAAGAAGGACATAATCTGAAAAATCTTATGGTAATGTTAAAGTGCAGCTATACACTTGAAAAGTATATAAGCACCTTAAAAGACCAATTACAGTCCCCAAAAGTTGTAATTGGTTAGCTTGATATACATTAGTAAAATTGTCATGTAAATGAATGGGACTATTGCTCTATATAGGATCATCTGAGAAGGATGAAAAGTCATGGAGCCTGAGGAGCCTGATGAAAAGTAGGCTCCTCTTCTAGTTAAGTATAATACTGAATGGGATAACGGATATCCCATACTTTGTACCGGCATGTGTGAATGGGTGGTGATAGTAGTATCTCATTTATTGTTTAAATATATGTTGATTATGAAATAGAATCATTTATGAGTGTATTACACGATATAAAACATGTTTAACTAGGGATAAGTAGTGTCCCCTGATTATATTATATTTGGATATGTTTAATGAGTAATGAATATGTGGATGAAGGAATCATGAGTATTCCCTAATACGTGTATGGATGGGGATAGGGATGGTGAATATCCCACAACTAGGTCATTACGACATTATGTAATGTAAGGGAAAGGGATTCCATAAATGTATGCATAGATTGTTTTATGCCTATACAGCATGATTATAAAATGTTGTGTCCGAAATGGCATTGTTATGACATGAAGTGCTTTTATGGCATTGTTATCATATGAGATGGCCAAAATGGCTTAGACTTGCCACATTATACTGAGACAGTATGATTATGATATTATATACTTGAATGGCATAAAATGTATAATAGGATGAAGGATTTAGTCCTCCTAAGACGATTCCATTATTATGTGTGTATTTATGACTGGATGTGCAATATGCTATTTTTGGATAAATATTGGTATCTATATGCCAACTTATTGAGTTTGCTCTAACTCACGCCTTCTTGTTTAAAATTTTAGTGGACAGGTTAAGCAAAGGAGCTCAAAGATGATGATTCTTATTTGCTTTGTATTTATGATATATGTGATTTCATTCAAAATTATAGTAATTCATTATTGATGTTTTGGGTATGTATGAAAGAGTAATGTATTATCATGACATAATGTTGTGGAGAATGGATAGATGTTCTTCTTGTTATCTACCATCACTGTGCAACTCATATTCTAGGCCAGGGCAGCTTAATGGTTTAAGTTGTGATTTTATTATAGTTGTTTCATAAATTCAAGTTTTAAATATGAGTAATAAATGCATGCACAAGTTTAAAACCCTTAAAATACATGGTAGACTCTGGCAAAATTTTGGCAGAAATTTCCCTTAAGAAATAGAGAAATGGTGGGGAAATGGTAAAATGTATAGGCACCAAGGCGGAGCATGACATTAGTTAAGTATAAATTATGCTTGGACATGTTTTTTCTAGTAAAGGCATTGAAGTGGACAAGGCAAAAATAGAGGTGATTGCTAAGTTGCCTCCCTCAACTTCAGTCAAGGGAGTGAGAAGTTTTCTTTGTCATGTAGGTTTCTACATATGTTTCATAAAAGACTTTTCAAAAATTTCTAGGCTGCTATGTAACCTACTAGCTAAAGATGTGACTTTCTACTCAATGATGAATGCCTTACTGCTTCAAGAATTTTACTTGACAATCAAGGATGAGAAAGGAAGTGAAAATGTTGTAGCAGATCATTTATCCAGACTAGTGGAAGGAACTGACTTTGAGCAAGGAAAAGAGGAAGAAACCACTCCCATTAATGAAATTTTTTCCTAATGAACAATTGTTTCTTGTGCAGGAGAAAGAACCTTGGTATGTAGACATTGTTAATTATTTGGTTAAAGGGGATTTTCATCCAAATCTGAATTCACATGGAAGAAAATGGTTGCTATTTGTAGGAAAACATTATTTCTAAGATAATCCAATTTTGTTCAAGCTTTATCTAGATCAAATCATTAGATGTAGTGTACTAAAAGAAGAGTAGTAAAGCATCTTAAGTCATTGCCACACATTCAGTTGTTGAGGGCATTTTGGAGCAAAGAAGACAACTCTCAAGGTTTTCCAATCTGATTTTTACTGTCTAACTATTTTCAAAGATGAACATACCTTTTGTGCAAAGTGTCATAAGTGCCAGAGAACAGGTAACATTGGTAAGAGAGATGAAATGCCACTCACACATAATTTGGTTGTTGAAATATTTGATATATGAGGCATTGATTTCATGGGCCCATTGCCACAGAACATGTATATTCTACTTGCTGTTGATTATGTGTCTAAGTGGATTGAGGCAATGACCACTAAAACTAATGATGCTAATGTTGAGCTTAGATTTCTGAAATACAGGATTTTCACCAAGTTTGGCACTCCAAGAGTAATCATTAGTGATAAAGGTACTCACTTTTGCAATAGGGTACTTATAGCTCTTTTGAGAAAGTATAACATTACTCATCAGGTTGCAACACCTTATCATCCATAAACTTCTAGACAAGTTGAAGTCAACTAACAAATCAAAGCAATTCTAGAAAGGATAGTGAACACCTTAAGGAAAGATTAGGAAATGAAGCTGAATGATGCACTTTGGGCATATATGATTGCATTTAAGATCCCAATAGGAATCAGTCTTTATAGACTTGTCTTTACAAAAGCATGCCATCTACCTATAGAGTTAGAGCATAGAGCATATTGGGACATTAAAAAGCCAAACTTTGATTTATAGAAGGCAGGTGAAGAGAGAAAGCTTCAACTGAATGAACTAGAGGAGTTGAGAAATAAAGCTTATGAGAATGTGAAGATTTATAAGGAGCGAACAAAGAGATATCATGATCAAATCATTTGCTAAAGATGCACAGAACCTAGAATGAAAATTTTGCTTTATGACTCATATTTGCATTTATTTTTGGGAAAATTGCAATCAAGGGTTGGACCATTCCTAGTAACACAAGTTTTTTGGCATGGAGCAATGGAGTTGAAGAATTTGAGGACTGGAAACAAGTTCAAAGTTAATGGTCATCAAGTAAAAAGATATGTGAGAGATGTCATGCCAATGCATTTGAATGAAGTTGTTACATTTCAGAATCCATGAAGAAAGACTTCATCTTAAACAGATGTTAAATAATGTGCTTATTGGGAGTCAACACAAGTTTCTAAAATTTCTTTGTTTTCTTAGCATTTAATTTAGTTGGTTGTTTGTTTTCTCCGTTGCAATAGATTTTTGTTTTCATTAGTGTTTTGATTTTTCTATTGTAGAAGGAAGAAATCTAATTTCAGATAGGGCATAGAAGTTTTATAGGATTGCAGATGATGTTTCAAGTGTTAAAACTGCCAAAAATTTGCAAAAGATGCCAGATTTATTTCAGAAAAAGAGGTGAGAATGCACTTCATTCGGGAAAGCCCTTGAACATAAACTTCTTTCATTATTACACATTGAGGACAATGTTTGGTTTAAGTTTGGGGGTATTTATTTGGGGATTTACATTTAGATTTTATATTTGCATTCATTTTTGGAAAACGTTTTCAAATTTGGGTATAATTTTTTCTCTATGAGCTTCTCTTTTTATAACTTAGCTAAAGAAATTTGAGAGCAACTATACCACAATGCTAAAAGTGAATAGGAAGGATTTTTTGTTAATGTTCAGTGACATATGTTGAGTTTTTTATTACCATTACACATGATTTAGAAGGAAGGATAGGCACTACTTTATGATTTAATATTTCTTGTGATAAGTCATTCTTCTTCGTGAATGATGGAAATTTCATTGAGAACCTTATGTCATTATCATGCAAAGTGTATGAGATTTAGTTTAAGATGTTGTAAATTTAGTGATATATTTTGATTAACATGAGCATGCTATAACTTATTTGATTATCTTTCAAGGTGAAATACTAGATAATATATTTACTTGGAAGTGATTTAGGCATTCTTTGATCAATTTGAGCCTTTCAAGCTAACCTAGTGCATCATAGTCACTAGTGTTCCCAATAGGCTTTAACGAAAGAATGGCAGAAGCACAACATATGAAAGACCACCATTCAATGTTTCTTTCTTTACCCTCATAATCCAAACCGTTTTAGCTTTAAAAACTATGTTTATCCTATTGAGAGACATATTTTAGACACATGGTTGTAGAGTTGCATATGTAACACCCCTCCTCCCTGGAGTGTTACAAGTTTTAAATTCAAAGGAAATTCCGGCAACGTCTCTCCTGATTTACTACCGTTATTCTATATACAACATGCTAAACCATAATAATTATATAACAAATATCCTCAAATATGCACATATAATATGGCCACCTCCAGGCCTTACCATTTTCTACACAAATTATATAACAGCCGCCTCCAAAACACACATCACCATAGTACCCATAGACTAAGATCAGGGTACACTGTACCGTAGCTGTCAAATCATATACACCCACACCATCAAATGACATGCTATAAAACTAAGTAATGATACATGTCTAATATACATCCAAAATCCATTGAATAATATATATCATCATACATCATAAAAAGGAATAAAGCCTCTACTAGTGTTATGGCCTAGCCCCATCACGAGACCCAACACCCTGTTGGGCTCCGTCCTCTGACCTGTAAGCTAAAAATTTAAATAAAAGGGTGAGTCTAGGCAAAACTCAATAAGCAAGTAAGGGGAAAAATATGGCTATAAATAATATAATAAACAACAACAAATAAAGTAGTAAACAATGATGCAAACAGGTAAAACATGCCATGCCATATGCATGATGTCATAATCAGTCAGTGGCGAGGTTCATTAAGATTTTAATGTTAACATCTCATTAATTATTTGATACACATACTCATAATGATATTGTATACATAGTTAACCGATCAATACTATCTCAACTACCGATATGTCATACTGCCTTTTTTTTTATCTATCAATCCATGATTACCTTTTATATTAGTATACTACTCCACCATCATCCACACAATCCTCCCCGAGAGGCACACAAACCAGAACACTACCCTTTCACTCTTCAGCATGTCAGGTCCATCCTGGCACTCCCAACTAGAAACTTGCGAGGCCCACATAGCCATATTGTTGTATCCAGTGGCATCCCTCCATCATCACCTCACAAGAGTATCACTTCTCCATAAACACGCTTACATAACCTAATCAAGTCAATTATAGCAATCAGGCCATCTAGGCCAATAGCAATGCCCAGCCGCACATGCTACCCACACAACAGGCAACTCCTCGCCACATGGCAGACACAAGTTGGCCCCATGGCCATTATAAAATATATATATATATGAGCCACACTAGGCTCTGTGTAAATCCGGTGCCAAAACTGAAATTTACCGGCACTCTCTGGGGCATAGAATACATAGACATAATTTCTAATGTAATTTAATTCATGTTAATACAATACATTAATTATGGTTACATGGGGAAGATAATGCATGTTTAAAATCATGTAACTCATATATAAAAATTTCAGATTACAAGTGCCTAAATTGTAATCATTCAAAGAAATCAAATTGAACTTAAAACAACTACCTGCTTACCTTTATTAATTGAGAAATTACATAACCCTCACACTCCAATTTTCACCCTCTAACGAAGCCTTAATTCTCTATTAAAATTTTCAGCAAACCCCCTTAAATTAGGGTTTGAAATTCATTGAAGATAAATCAACTTTTGCATAATATT
>JAYJMB010005884.1:0-11539 GCA_036873735.1 Pouteria campechiana
CAATGCCTACGCCTTTGGCGACGAAATTATGAATCTATGCATTCCAAGTTAGACTTGTAATTAGGTTAGGTTTGTAAAGCTCTCAAAACGAATTTTGGATCAAGAATGTCTATGAATTAGTTAAACTGGTTAATATGCTTGTTGGATATGTACTAAAATATACAAATAAATAAAGCGTATGAAGACGGCATTAATGTTCTAGGACTCTTTTAATTCTACTTGGATACCGTATTGATTAATCATTAAACTTGGCAAAGCACACTGAGTATCATCAACTATTCATTGTAGCAATTCAGTATGATAGGTTACACATGACATGAAAAATGAATAAAAGAAAAATACAAGTACAAATTCAAATGGAGAACCTGGCTACAAGGAGCTGCCGCCTATGGCATAACTGGTTTTCAACTGATTTAATGGCTTGTTCGTTGCACAAGAGGCTCCCGCCAATGCGGTATTTGGGGAGGGCAAGATATTCATAGCCATACTTTTTACTTTTTAAGAAAAGAGACAAAACCGTTGCCAGTAAGAAGGGGAAGAGCCTTATCCATGCCAGGTTTGATACGTTTGCAACCCAAAAATCATTGCATTGCCTCCAGGCATAGCAAATAATATATGTTCCATTATTTTTTCGTAATTTAAAGAGATGTAAGAAATAGAAAGAGCACCAAGTTATCTGATACATTTGGGGCAGTCAGAGGCAGGCCTGCAGATGCCTGGTTGGTGACTATTGATTTCGCAGTTAGGCGAGGATTGATGAACTGGGGTTATTCAACAATGTCGGCTTGGGTAAAGGCCATCGCAGCCCATGCATTTCTGGTTTCCTATAGGCACTAATGTTGATCAGGTCGTGTTCATGTTTTTCAAGGTCTTTACCTAATCATGGATGACGCATCCGATTCTATTTTCCTTAAGCCCAACATATTTGAAGAGCAAGCATTATTACTTAAAGCTATTTTACTTTTCATTTTTGTTCGTGATCTTATCTTTAGCTAATAAATTGTGGAACGTGAATGATATAGGCCATTCCAACTAATTATTTTATTTTTATTATAATTAAGTGCTGTGGCATAATCTATTTGCTAATGCCAAGGAAGTAATAAATTATAGCTTATATTTCAAAGCAACAAATCTTCGCTCTGATCTTATCTCCAGGCCTAACATATGAAAAAGTTTCTTGCCCGCAGCTTTGGAATTTTGACTTGACTTAGTTTGAAATAACAAGGCGAAATCTGGGCAGTTTAGCTATTCGAATTCGTTTGCATGCCCCGCCCCTGGAATAATGTTAAGGGCTTCTTGCCCTGGTTTGTTTTCTTCCATTTGGCATTGTTGCAATGATTCACTGACTACTCAACTTGCTGATCCATCAACCAATGGAGAATAATAAAAAATTTGCACTAAAGTGACGAAGTATACCATTTGCAACTTCTCCCATACTTTTGGCCACCCATTTGACAGCCACACCAGAATGGATGATTTTGGATCGCCTGATCGATTACATTTTTGGGCACCTGCACGATCCACAATCCTATGCACACAGTATACTAAGTCTGCAGGGTGTATTTAAACGTCGCGCGGGCGAGGATGTGCCAGCACAACTTTTTTAAGACTAGCATTGCTTGCAATAGAAAAATGAGACACATGGTAGTCAGGCACATGGTTTTTTACTTTTGATTTTGTGCAATCAACGGGTTGGATATGGTCAACAAGGGTTTCTGACTTCCCTTTTGCAAGCATTCCCTAACTTACAAGTTTAAGAGTTCATCTATAAAAATGTGATGGTTAATGTTTTATTGCACAATCCTCTTCCTTCATTTCACTTTATTTGCTCATAGTTGAAGCTAGTTAAGGAAGCCTCTAGAAGACATGGCTCCAAAAGCCAGCCTCTCAAGTTTCGTCTCAAGGATGGTCTAGGGACTCCGAGTACTCCACCCCCACCACATGAAACTTCTCTCTCTCCCCTTCTTCCTCCCCGTAACGCCCCACTTAGGTCCTATACATTTACTATTACCCTGCAACATTCAATATTTCTAAGAAAAAATTTTATCAAAAATCTGTTGGGGTCTACTTTGAAATATTAAGATTTACACCTAGCAAAAATTTAATCATATAAAATCGATAATTCAATAATTATAAAACAACAATACTAACCACAAAACTCACACCCGTTCCCACAGCTGCTTGCCCAATATCGAAACAATCATGATTACAATCGACCTTGTTGAAATAGTATAATTCCAATCAATATATATATATATATAAGTCATTATGATATGTGTGATGTTCCGATGTTTTAGGTATGTGTGAATTTTTACTTGTTCCAATTGGTGAGCTTGTTCCAATTGGTGAAGTCTGTGCACGTACATATATAAAAATTTTGAGAAAATTATACAAGTAAATGAAGAAACTATGAAGGATGTGATGAATATGGATGTATGATGGTGTTTTATTGCAGTTTAGAAGAAAATTCTACAATGAAAATGGGTTGGAAATGGTATTAGTAAAGTGCATGTGTATTGGACCATCTACCCATGGGAGCACCATAAGAAAAAGAGCTTAAAAGCTCTATCACCCTTAGCAAAACCCACTTTCATGACCAACTTCCCTCCCATACCCCTTGTTTTTCCCAAATCCCCAATTCCTTCCAAATTTCAACGGATTTTGCAAGGAAAATCATAGGAGAATCACTTTGAAGCTACTTGGAGTTGGAAGGGTAGTGATTCTAGCAAATTTGGGTTGGAGGAGAGAAGAAGAATTTTCAAAAAAGTGGCCTTATTTGAGCTTTTGAGTGAATAATAGTAGTAAATCAACAAGTAAGTTATTTCCTTGATAAATCCATGAATTTATCTTGATTGAATTGATAAATTGTAGTTATGAAGCATGGTTCATGAGAAACTATGGTTGGGAATTTTGAAAATGGAAGTTGTTGAATGTGAAGGGACGGTATAATGACTTAATCTATTATTAATCATGCTAAAATAGTTGAATTTATCATTTGGAAAACAAAAGTTTAAGCTATGGTTAGTTACCACTCAGGAAAGTCAAAGTTGTCTGTTATATATTTGATAAAATGTCATTGAGGTAAGCATAATCTGATTGGCTTTTGTTAATGACCTTATAATCATCTCTTAAACAAGATTTAGATAGTTAAAGCATGAAACCCTAATTAGTGTTAGACAACAGAATAATAATGAACCTTGTAGCAATTGAATGCTCTAATCAAATGCAACAATAGAATGATTTCAGGATTTGTGTATGTTGTAAGTGTAGGACATTAAAGTGGTGGATTAGACTTGGAAACACAAAATTCAAAGAAGGATGAAGGGTGTGTATAAGTCATAGAATAAACCTTAATTAATAATAGGTTAAAGAATTTAAGACTTATTGTAGAAATTCAATTGTTTAGTTATTGTTGCATTTAAATAATTAAGAGGTATGTCATGTAAGGTCTTCAAACAAAGCAGCAAATCTTGCAGACCCAAAGCTCTTAGTAAATAAAAATTGCAGAAGAGTGATTCCAAGGTAAACAGGTTTTACATTATGAAAGTTATACTTAAAGTTATTATTTAGGGCATTATTGTATAATAGTTAAGTAAATTGTATCTATAGGTAGTTGGTTCGAGTTTTAAGAACATATACATTGGTTGGCAACAGAACTTTATTAGAAACACAGAAAATGAATTGGTTTGAAGTTATGTCAGCATCTAATGATAAAACTAATTATTGGAATTGATATATGAGTGTATTGTACATTTAGAAAGACATTGGTTGAATAGGTTATCATGCAGGTTAGTCTAATTATAAGGTGTTATGTGAGCTTAAAGTATAGTAATAGAAGATGTAAATCAAGTAATAAATGGAAGGATTGGAAATGGATAATTTAGAAAAGAATAGAGAGTAAATACAGGTCAAGTGAAGAAGAAATAGGAAATCCTCGCAAGATGGCCCAAACCCATTCCAGCAGGTTGGGCACCTATGTGCCACTTGGCTATGAATAGTGACTTTTTAATTTTTTTAAATTTTTCATAATTTGTTAATTCTGATTATATATGATATATTTATGCTATTGTGGGCACTTTTAAGGGTAAATATGAGTGAAAAACCTTTGAAATATACAAAAGACTTCAAGAACATTATATTATAATAAATAATTATTATAAGTAATTATTATTGAGTAAAATGAAAAAGCTGATTAGTGTTCAAAATTGAGTGTAATAGAATAAGTTGGCATACTGTTGGGCCTAGTAAGAGATTGAAGATTAGAAATGAGCTTTAGTTATATCAATGTCTAGTAAATAATTGAGGATTAGTAATAAAATCAAATTACATTACTAAATGAAATATAGAATTATTTTATATATGAGTAAGAGGCCTGACAATGATTATAGATGTGTTTTGGGTTTGAATTCTTGCCAGAATAGTATCTTTGATATTATAATTTTGCTCATGAATGACTCTATTTGTTTTACCGCCTATAATGGCAAGAATGCTAGTTCTGGCCCATTGTGTGCGAGTCTTTTGATTATTCAATAAGTGTAGATGGAGAACTTGCAGTCCCTAGGTTGCACTGAGGATGAGAGGTCGTACATCATAAGGCTATGTGATGGTAAGTCTCGCGACAATAGTAATCGAGCTACCGGGATGAACTAGAGTACATTAATTGAGTAATAAAGGGAAGTCAACTTGGTTTGGATGTGGTTGCCACTTAGATGTGATTTAGACCACTTGGGTTTGATGTGGTTGTCATGTAGTTATGGTTTAGACCACTTTGTTGTGGTTGAATCCACTTTGGTGGGTACCTCCTCAGCTTAGCAATGGCTAAGGGCAGGTAAAGTGTACATGATAAATTGAGTAGACATCAAGGAACCAGCATAGGAAACAAATGTAATATCTCTGATTTAGGTATACTAATGATTAATGATAATTTAGAGGTTAACAAAAGGGTAAACCTTTGATGAGAAGTACTATTAACAAATTTGAATAATGCCATGATAGTAGTTTAATTTGGTAATTTCATTTATATTTTATGTCTTATGATTATCTTAATTATTATTTAATTGATTCTCACTTACTAAGCACTCGAACTTAATTATTTCATTATATTTTTAGCTGACAGGTTTAAGACTGGAGCCCAACGAGGGGTTGCAGCTCAAGAAAGGGATAAATTATAACTTTTAATAGTTTTATCTTTTGTTATATTTTGGACATTTATATATATAATTGTAATTTGTGAGTTAAACAATGTTGTAAATGATATAGACTATGCATAACTCATAAACTCTTACATGTCACCTCGTAAATAGGATTAAGATAAATTTCTACACTCTGCTGCCATGTATATAGGCTATGATTATGGGCGTATGTGGATTATTGTAAACGAATGTACAGGTTAAAGTGGACAGGTTCACGGGAGACTCTGCCCATAGTTTCTCGTATTCCTATCGAAGTAGTGCCTCGGAAACAATATGCTATATATTAGATTATATATCATGTGAAATCTTTCGAATATAATTACCAATAACATAACAAAATTATATTTCTCATTCTTACTAATATAAGAAAGCATCTTCAAATAGGGTTTCTTAGCCCCAACCAATCGTTGGGCTTCATTACTAGACCTGTTTACTAAAAATATAAAATAAAAAGGTGTGAGTCTGGGCAACAGTAAGTATGCAAAATATAAAATAATATTAAATCAAAAAATAACATATTTTAAAGTCCAAATGATTATAAATACATAACTAGGCAATCATACCATGAGGCCTAATTTCTCATTTAGATGTATACAATCATAATCATAATTGTGTCATCCAGGCATCTCACATCACCTCTAAGCCACTCCGGGCTCATCATATCATAAATGTACCATATAGGCACAACATATCATAATTGTGTCATTTAGGCACAACATAATGTCACTATGTCTTATACAAATCATGGAATGTTTTCCATTCCATGAACATATACATTCATTACATTATTATATAGGAGATTTCTTACATTAGCATGTATACAACAAAGAGAATCACCCTTCTTATCCCTATCCATATAATCTATTCATTCACCTTATAAGAACATCAACCAATGCAACTTAAGGGAGGGTATCTATGATCCCCATCAAACCAAGCATTCACATATTGTCTTGATTATCAATTCATATACCATGATGGAATATTCTTTATTCCTATCATCTAATCATCCATACATAAGAACATGTATTATTTTACACCAAGACATAGGATACTTCTATCCCTAGCAATCACATGTTCATAGCGTAAGTAAAACACTAATCTTTGTAATTCAAGGGATACTCGTCATCCCTAATATTCAAGTATTTACAAAACCAAATAAACATCAACTTTCAGAATATCATGGGATATCCATTATCCCCATTCCAATCATACATACATACCCAAATCCAAACAAATGGGATAAATACTATCCCCATCAATGCATACAATAAGATAAAATCCTACTTACTTTATTGATAAATCCTTTCATAACCTCTTGAGTTGCACAACTCCATAGATTCCACAACTTCCTATCCAGGCTTAATGATCCTCCATATACAACATCACCCGACATTTATCAATACAACCTTAACTAATTTATATCAAGCCGATGAATTATACTATCAATCATTTCATTTTGCAATTTATCCAATTTTCAAGTGCATAACAACACTCTAACCTTAGTCATAAGGTCATTTAATTCACATTCTTCTTTAATCACTTTCTAGTCATATATTTCATATATTGAATACATCGAGTTAACACCTCTTTACTAACCAATCATAGGCTACAATATGATCAATCAATCACCTCATTTTTCTTACGAAAGGATTTCATTAAATATATGATCAATTTATGGTTTCTCAACCTAATTATCACAAAACCTTCTATCCTTATAACATTTATTTTGTATCTCACATGATTAACACTTAATCAGTTCTAAAATAACTCAATTAATTCATGAATCAAATACCTCGTACATAAATTTTCCTTTCCAACCATGCATACTCATCATAAAACATGGTTTTCATCCAATTAAGCCTAAAAATAAGCTAATTGGGCCCATTAGCTTGCTCAATTAACTACTTAGACACCCAACACACAAAATTGTCTCTTTTTCAACTCTTGTATGTTATGAACAACAACCAAAAATGAGATTTTTCATACCCCAAATCACCTTAAAAATACCATAAACAATTACTTAATTCCCCACATCAATTTCATCATTTTCCTAAAATTTAACTATTTACAAAACCTAGCTAGCATAAAGTATGATTTCTTATGTCTAATTGCTTCATAAATAGAAGCATCAATCAATTACCTATGTTCCCTCATGATAGTTACACATAACCTATGAATTTTCCTCCAAATTCTACTGTTCACGAATAGCATAACTCCTAGCTATGCATAAAATACAATTTAAATGAGAAAAATTATAATTACCATAGCATTCACATGTGTTACCCACCATAAAACATACCTCCGACCTCAAATCGTCAAGACCCATCATGGGGTGCAATAAAAATGAATTTCCTTCTCCTTTAACCATTCGAATGGCCAAAACTCATCTCCATGTGCGTGCTTGGATGGTCATCTTGCTAAATCGTCTTCTATTCTAGCAAAATAGCAAGAATTTAAGCATGAACAAGGCTAGGGAAAGGGACAAAAAATGCAAGGAACAAAATGGAAATGCCCTAAAAAAGTCGGATGACCGACTTTACCCACCGACCAACATTGCGACATTCATTTAGGTGTTGCGGTGTCCAAATTGCTAACGTCACCTTTCATGACCCGACGCCACGACGTCCATTTGGGCATCGCGGCATCCAGTCCACTACCCCAAATTTTATAATTTTTTTCTATTTTTTTCATCCCTTTTTCTTATTTATTTTTTCATGATATTTTCCACTTAAATATAACATTCAACAAGTCTAAATCATATCCAAATGCATGAGTTCTTAATCGCTCTCATTACATAACAATATTTTTCAAAATTCTCACAATTATTCTTATATATAATGGAGCAGAATTGTTCCTTACAACGCCCCCCACCCACTCACATTCACATAGTATTGTGTTCATGGTTCTACTTGGAGCATGTGGGGCGTGTGGCTACAGTGACCCAGGAGAAAAGTCTATGGTGGCAACGTAGCCGCCTCGAAACTGTTTAAGGATGGAATTGGATGTGGTGCATGCTACCAGGTCAGTTGCACTAACCCAAAGCTCGGAGCCAAGGACGGAGTATAGATTATGGTCACCCAACACGGCGCAGGTGACATCAATATAACAACAATGTAACGTGGTACATGTTGTTGGCATAGGGTTCCATGCAAATTCCCAGGACACAACCTCATGGTGAAAGTCCATGAGAACAGCAGGTTTCCTGAGTACCTAGCCATCATCTTCATTTATCAAGCTGGAGAGGACATGTTAGCCGTTGAATTGTGGCGGGTACGGCCTACTATTTATCGATCCATTGAAATTCTTGAAGCTTGAGTTTGATGGTTCAAATATCGATTGGTCTATCTCAATGGCATGCATGCGGTGAAGGGATTGTACCCATGCATTTGAAACATTACTCTTATCTTGATTTTGTGTGTAGGAGGACTACAAGAAATGGTTTGCGATGTGTAGGGCTTTTGGTGGAGTGTGGGACACGCCTACCCCTCCTAAAGGCCTATTGACTCTATGGTTCTTGGCAAGCGAAGATGGCAAGAAGAAGTGGGTTGAGCTCTGGCACAGCCAAGTGGGCCACATAATAATTATTTTTTTGTTCTTTCACAAACAAGTTTTATTCTGAATAATGCAGTTGGTGTAATGTATTACAATAATGATGTTGATATGTACTTCTTTTTGTAAGAAATAATAAAAATGTGGCCCTGGAAATGTTGGAGTTCTTTCATGTGAATGCCTAAAATTCCATTTGAATAGCTAAACAAAATATTATGTGAAACAGTGCCTAAGCCTTTGATCAGGAAAGTATGACTCGATTATCTTCCAAATTAGATTTGTAATTAAGTTAGGCTGGTAATGTATTCTCAAAAACTAGTTATGGGCATTGCACGTTAATTAAACTGGTTAATCTGATTTTATGATATTTACTAGAATATACAAATTAATAATTAAATGTATAAAGGTTAGTTGTCGATCCTTAATGCTCTAGGACTCTTTTAATTCAACTTGGAAATTGAAATTCGGGTTGTCCAACTTGGCTTATTCTAAACCAAGTCTTCCCATAGATTGGGTCTGTTTCAAACTCAGTTATGACTCACAATCACCTCACCTCATCTGAGTGAGTTTGGAATGACTTGCCAAGTCATGTCCGGCTCCACATGGTCCAACTGCAACCACGTGGTGTATGATAGAGCAAAAATGTGTGACAAAATTCATTCAAGATAGCTAATGATTTGGGAAAGATAAAATTTATGATTAAAATAGATGATTGCTATTATAATAGCAAATCGACGAAATACTTGGCATGCCTTACGGGTTACTCATTTCAATCGTAAACTTAGTAGACACATAACATGTTTCAATTGCAAAGGTTTTCAATTCCGGATGATTCTTCAATGTATTCAGGTACAATGTTTTCAGTTTCGTATAATTCTTCAATGTATTCAGGTACACAACGCACCCATTTCATTTTTCACAAGTCATGATATTTGGTTAAGATCCAAACCAAACAACCCTACTTATTTTCATGTGTTTTCATCATCCGCAAAATTATTTTTATTAAAAATTTGGGTGGGTCACAGAAAATAAAAACTAGTAAATTTGTCTATGAATAAAAAAATTTTATTGTCGAAGCCTGTATGGATTTCTAATTGAAATAATTTTTAATGTCTTTAGCAAATAAGCCATACTAGCCATGATGGTTGCTATAGATGTTACCTGACTATCATATTCTATAAAATAAAAAAAATTACGCTAATAATATATAATCCATTAATGCTTTAATAATTTTGAGGGAGGGAGGAAATAGAAAGAGAACCAGGTTAGCTATCTGAAACATTGGGAGCAGTCACAGGCAGGTCTGCAGATGGTATCTATTGATTTTGTAGTTTGGCGAGGAAAGATTAGGAGGGCTATCAGGCCCAAGACCATTGCAGCCTATGCTAGCATTTGCAGTTTCTTATAGGCCTGGATGCTGATGAGGTCATGTTGAGCTTTTTCAATGTCTTCACCTAATAATGGATTAGATATCCTAAACCATTTTCTTAATTTGAAGGGCAATCATTATTTCCAGTTAAGTTATTTTCTTTTTCTATTTTGTTCATGCTCTCATTTATAGCTAAATCACACGTTAGATGGGCAGCTCCAACTAATTATTTCATTGTATTATAATTAAGCTTTACATTGTTCTATTATTTTTTATAAATTATTTGATAATGACCATGAAATAATATAATTATAGCTTATATTTTATACCCAAGGATTAAAAAAAAATGATAGAACAAAAAGAAAAGTATTGAGCAACATTTCCATACTTTTCAATCTTTTACAAAAACTCAAATTTATTTTCAATATTATGAGAATAATGAGATTCATGCGGATTGAAAATTTTCAAAGCATAGGGCATAAATAAAGACTCATACATGACGAGGAGTACTCGGAAATCATTTCACTTTTGAGGTGTATTTTTTCCCATATTTTTGTACTACCTTTTTTCCATATTCTTGTACAACCTCACTCGCCCATTAGCATGAGAATCCTTTTCTATTGTGTATCGTTGAATTGAACCAGGCTCTTTTGCAGCCCAACCTAACCTCAGTCCAAAGCGAGGTAGGAACACATTCACATCCCTTAATTTAGATCTAGAAACATCAAAGATAGGGCCCACTAGATGGACGGCTCTGATCTACTTTCTTGCATGCGCGTTCTAGGTGACTTGGCCCCGATTCTTTATCCATCTACCACACGGTTTCCTGAATGCGCGTGCGTTTTACGTGACTTGGCCCCTATTACTTGTCCACGTTTCGACACCTGTGAGCAAAAGATAAGAACATTAGACACTGTCTAATAAATGCTAAGACACAAATAACGCAATCCCCGCATTTTCAAGCAACCAATCTTCCCTCTCATCATATTTCCAGGACTAATTAACATAAAAGTAATTTACTTGCCCGCAGATTTTGAGTTTTTATTCAACTCGGTCCAAAACTACAAGAGCGGAATTTGGGCAGGCTAGCTACTTGTTTGCATGCCCCTTGTTAGCAGTGTTGAGGGTTTCTCGCCTGAGTTTCTTTTGCTCTGTTTGGCATAGTTTAATGATTTCGTGACCGCCCAATTTGCTGACTCACGAGTAAACGAAGAATAATAGAAAATTTGCACTAAAGACAAGATGCATTATGTGCATAAGCCATTTATAACTTTTCCTGAAATGAAGACAACTAACCATTTTATATTGGGGTTGTCTAACCAATTCCATCACTGGGCATCTGCTCTTTTCACTGATAGTTAGGTGTATGGCTTTTTACTTTTGATTCCGTGTTATCAATGGGTTTGGATATGGTCAACGAGGATTTGTG
>JAYJMB010005885.1:26542-49232 GCA_036873735.1 Pouteria campechiana
TGAATCGCTGCAATTTAAATCTGTCCTGTAAGTTCCCCCAAGGTAGGCGGCTGTGGTCGACCCCACTAGACAGCGCAGAATGGCTTGATTTCCGTGAATTTGTCAAGCACAGGTTTTCGAGGACTCATCAAGGGGCATAGTCTGTTACGTAGATGATGAAGGAGAGGTCATCTGCGAAGGATATGACGAGGGCCCAAGATACAGCTGCTCAACATTATGCGATGTTAACAACCACCAAAGGTACGAATCGTGAGGCATTGACAAGCATACATTATCAATTGCCAGAGAAAAAAAAAAACTAGAGCTATTTTTCTTAGTATTTCTTGCCATGGGTTTCAGTTTCGATGGATGCAGAGCGCTAGAAACGTTTGATTTCCTCCAACAACCCACCTACCAAATCATGGCTCTAAATTTCAGTGAGTCAGAGAGTGCGCTGCCACTCAAGATGACGGAGCCATTTTCTGGGATTCCACTAGTCTCTGAGCACGAGGACAAGTCCACGTGACTATGCCGGAAAACAAATCCTGCATAGGATTGAGTGCAAGCACGAGAAGGCCCATTTTGGTTGTGAAGATAACATGATCTTGTACACTTTTAAAGTAGAATTCAATGTCAGGTTGGCTCAGCTGCTGTTTGTAGAGTGATGATTTGATGATTGCTATGTTTGGATGCAGTAATGGTTTGAGTTGTGAATTACCCTATCCGCGGCCTCTAATAGTGGGCTGCCGATATCAAGTATTATAATGGTAAATGGGAGCTTGGATCCCCAACAATGCAGCAGAAAACCACTGTTTGTCAACTTCTATTTCTTTAGACTAGCAATCACAGCTAACTTTACTGAATTTGGCTGCACTTGGCTGAATTCCTCCGCGAAGATAACTGTGTTACAAGGCATGTACTCTGCACTCGAAAGAGGTTTGGAATTGCTTCCAACTCAGGTTGAAATGAAAGCCTTGTTCCCAATTTATAAAACAATGCAGTATCGGGCAAGGCTGACTGAGCAACTGTGTAGAGCAAATAAAGAAAGGGAGGCATGGATTCTATAATCCCCAGTTAGTTGGAATATGGCCACTTTTGGAAACACAGCTGAAGGTGGGATTCCTGTTTCCTCGATCCGCCTAGCCAAACTGGATCCTGCGGATTCCATTCACTTATCCATGTCCATCCACTCCGTCCAAGCAGAGGATAGAAGAGACACCAGGTAAAGCAGACAATGTCTGGGTGATGATTGGCAGATAAAAAGGAATATTAGATGCAACAAAACCCTCACCTGAGTCATGTGAGCAAAATGGATTCCGTATTATATTTTCCATAAATACATGAAGGTTATCGTACAGACATTTCACAGGAGGTCATAACAATACACCAAGCCCCTCTTGAAATTTCATGGCACAGAACAGCCTTGTTGTGCATCTTTAACAAATAATTCACAAAACCAGACATGAACACCAATGAGGCCGCCATTTCCAAAAAGGGACAAAAAATAATAGAGCAACATAAGAGGAATGATTCCTAACTTACACTTGGCATTTACAAGCTCGACATCATGATACAGATTCTGGCAATGGGCCCTGCTGATTTTCTTCTGCAAGGTCAGATTGGGACTGGCTGGGGATTATGATGGGAGGGGACCACTGATCAGGCACTGTCAGAAAATATGCAGACATGGCCTTCCTGAAACGTTTTTTGTATTGCTTGGGCGAAATCACAGTTGGGGAGGAATTTTTAAGCCCACCCAAGATCCCAGCAGCTTTGACCCACGTCTCAAGGTGCTTGTCCCACGTGTATTGCCTCATGAAATCAATGATCCCCAGCACTAGCTCATGTCTCTCCTCATCCACCCCCACTAGCAAGGAGTAGTCCATTACATCGATTGACTGCACAGTGGCAGAGAATTGTAAATACCATTACAAAGAAAGGGCAGCATCCAAATTAGCTGAAAAGATTTGATATGTCCAAAAAAGCCTCATAGGTCCCAAAGTGATAGTCATGCCACAGTTATTGCAACAGAAACACAAAAAACAATCACATTTGGGACTATCAGATATAGATGCTCTAATGGTTGGCGATATATAAATATTTTTTATGCTTTGTTGCACTTGCACAACATCATGATATTTCACAATGAATCAGCCTATTTTGGTGGGACAGACATGCAATTTCATGATACCTGATGCAATAAAAAAGTTGAAAAACACTTTTGAACATCTTGTCCACCGCATGTACTAGCAGTGCATCAAGGATCTGGTGATTGAGATTAGAATGGGATAACCAGATTCACGCAGCAGACCAAATTAGTTACAGTTAAAGGTATGGACAATGATCGTGACATGCATTTCCAATCCATCAAGGATTCCTTTGGCTTGGCAGACGGAATTTGAGGCGAGAATACAGTGATGGTCCTTTGTCAAATTGCAAATTGTGAACTGAGAAACATGGTTACAACTGTTACAGTTTTCACCAAATTGCCATCTGCAAGGATAACCACTTCCACAACCGAACCATCTCTGGATGTAGACTGTTTGCCAAACCAACAGAATTCTCTTTAGGAAAATCATGATTAAGATAGAAAAGCAAGTCCCTACTTACCCTACATAATGAAAAGGAAAGATTTTTTTTTTTTTTTTTAATGTCAACCTGCTTAATGCAGTTAGTGTTTTCCCTGGCAACCAAATGCTGTTCATGTAAACCTAAAGTGAAACCGGAAAAAAGACAGGTAAGATGGCTCTAGTAATTTCCATAAAATGCCAGTCATTTCTCAAACTTACAGCGAGAAAAGCAGTATCATTCCAGACAGCTCTCTCCAGCGACCTCTTTGCCTTATTTCCAACAAAAATTGGAGAAGTTGGCATTGCTTCAATCAGGTTTTGATCAAGAAGAACTTTATTGCTACCACTTGAATCTGGATTATACCGTGACCTTAAAGATCCCTTGAGGTCATAAAGCCTTGTAATGTTCCGTCCAAAAAGAAGGTTCTCCATGACCAAAACATCCATTTTTGACTCCCTCCCTCCTTTCACATGCTTTGATGTAACCTTTTCACAACATCAAAAGTGAAACATTAGGGCATGAGAAGGCAGCATTATGGGAGGAAATGCACCAAATTGTTTAAAAAAAAAGGTTCAGAAAGTCAGCAATTTTGTTGAGCTTGACCAAGTTAGTAAGTCATACGTTAGTTTCAATTTTAACTTCACCAGATAACCTGCAAAAGGATTTTTGAGTGTTTGTGTGAGGCAGGGTGCATAACTAATGATTGCTATACAGGGATGGTTCTTATAATTCCAACAGTCAAATGCTTCAAGTCTTGCATCATCATTGATGCTTTCATATTCAAACTTTGGCTATTTTGGATATTTTTTCAAACGTGTGTTTAGTATCTCCAACATATCCTTGGCAAATTTGATTATGTAGTATTTTTATTAGGAACCATCAATCTCTGCCTTAAATCGTCTGGAATTCAGATGTGCAGGGCCACACTTGTCAAGAATTGAATCACTTTCTACAATAAAAAGCTGAAATGAAAATGAGAGAGAGAGACAGAGATTCTTAAGAGTTAATAAGAAGCAAGAAGATGGAAATGTTAGAGATATTATACTGATTTTGAAGTTTTACCAATTATTCCTGTGACTATTTTGCATATTATGGCCTACTCACACAAATATCATCTAACAATACCAGAAAGTATTCATAATAAAGAAGTTTTATCAGGACTGTTTTGGTTGCCAACCCCAAAAATTGAAACAGTACCTTTTGCATGATATTCACATCACCAAAATGGTTTCGCCTTTGATTAAATCAGATCTTAAAAGAATTCAACAGTTTCAAAATTGCCAGTACCAGAATTCAGTCCATTTATTATGAGATCATGATGTGGAGGGTATGGACCCCATGAAAATGGGAACTAGGCCAATAGGCCTAGTCCTAGCTTTATGGCAATACACTACCAAAGAAACCTTAATAATTTTCACAATATCAAATAATTAGCCCCTTTTGTGCAGATCCTAAATCCCCAGCAAAAACAAATAATATAAAAAAGAAAACTAAGACAATTCATGAAAGGAAAAATTAGGAAAAATCAAGTTCAGTGGACTTCAGATTGATGGTAAAAACCAAGGACGGTCTAGTATTAAGATCAAACTTGAATCCTGATATATTCCTCCAACAACAGCAAGATATGAATCTCTGTTCTGACTCAATTTTCAAGATGTTGAAGGTATCTCAGGCAACAGCTACCTGCTTTCCTAACAGGAGTACATTTTCATGATTCTTGACCGCTGGCTCAAAATCAAACCATTCTTCCAGGTTTCAAATCATCAATACCGGGCACATTAAAAATAAATATCCAATAAACTTACTAAAATTGCATTAAGAAACAAAATTTGGCTCTAAAAATAAACAATCAGATAAGAGAAAATAACTTTTAAGTAACCGTACCTGATAAATTCCAAGAATCTTTGCAAGGCATGTGGGGCTTCCAGTAGCAATCGCCTCAGAGAGATACTTAAAATATGCTGGGGCAAATGTGATAAAGGACTCTAGCTCAGTTTTTGTGACCTGTTTGATGATAAATCTATCATCCAAAGTTTTTGCAAAAAACACATTGCTTTTCCCACCCTGTGCTCCCCATTTCTTGCAACGACTAAGAGACCTTACAAAATCCGTTTCAGATGGGCAGCAGGTTTTCCTCAAAGCACCAAAACGCTTGGCGTAGTAGCAAGTCACTGTATATTTCACCTTACATGGTGGGCCATCATCAGCAAAAGAAACTCTTACATGCATTGCTTTGGTATATGCCAGAGGGTCCAAAGCTAGGGAGTTCTTGCTCCCACTGTCCTCTGATGACCCAGAACTCCTGAAGGACTCCGAGGAAGCCTCATCTAACACTGAATCATAAAATGGCAATAAAATGGAAGAGTCCGCACTATCTTTTGGCTTCTCTTTCTCATCAGACATTTGAGAATAGTAACAAGATGAAGTTAGGGTGTAGGCAATGACGCTGGTAGGTTCATCATCATAAACCGGCACAACAGTCTCATCTATGCCAACCGGTAACCGCAGCCGTCCTCCACCATGGCGATCCAACTCACAAAATGATGATACATAGACTGGATTAAATTCACCTAGTACATCTAATCTAGGAAAAGGAATCTTATCAGAAGAACGGTAGAAATCTAAAAGAGGTGTTCCATTCCAGGTACGAAGGTCATCTAAATGATCAGTCCCCTTGGAAGGCACTGTAGGGACAACATACTGGGCTGATCCAACTGAACCGACATGCTCTGCATCTTCCACCTTTGTTGCATCTGCTGAAGCCTCGACCGGTTGGGATGACACAACCACGTGTTCATGAAGAATACCAGAACCATTCTCTTGTGGTATTACATCCATTGGGTGATTTTCACCAGTCCATGCTGCATCCAAGGTTTCTGACAAATTTATTTGAAATTGTCCATCTGATAGCACTCTACAAACACCAGTGCTGCCTCCAACTGTTGTAGGTTGATTGCCAATACCCAGGCTAGCTGAAAAAGAAGATGAGTTCTCCCTTTTGTGAGTAGAATCTTGCTCCCCTCTGTTACTTTCAGCAGGATGTGAAATGCCTTTTGGCATTTCATTAGATCGGGGATCGGAAGGAGGCCCAGAGCCAGCAAGCATTTTATTTGGTTTTGGTGTCAAATTTGTTTCCAAAAGCTTCTCCATAGAATTGAGTGGCTTCTCCTTTAATTTTAGTATGGCGATGCTCATCTCATCATCAAATCCGTTCTCTGGACCAGTTACAAACACCAAGCAACGGTCCCACACATATGATCGGTAGAGCAAGTGTCTCCTTAATCTGTTAATGTCAAGAATATCAACAACTGGCTGCCCCTTCTTTGGCTCTCTTTTCAGAACTTTGTGAAGTGACTCCTGCAAGCATGTACAAACTCCAAATGAAATATGCAAAAGAAAACTATATTCAGTACAACACAAAAGAAGTGGACATATATGATGCTCAGCCAGAACACTTTCTTAAAGCATGGACCAAATTCAGCACTCCAAATTGTTCATATAATAGGCCTTCTTGATAATGAGAGATCCCAAAAAAGTATCCCAATTGGGCAACTCTAAGCCATCCAACTAAGCCCCCATTAAGTGAAGACTGATGTAAGTTGAAAGTAGATATCATTCATTTTCAAATGAATAAGATCATCTGATCAGAGAGAAATAGGATATAAATCACAATTGTGCCCATCAAATCAATGCATTCAGTTTCTGGATGGCAAATTCCAAATGAACCACGCCTGGTTTGAAGTTTGAACAAAAAACTCCAACTGAGCATCATAAAATACCTTGCTGAAAAGGACAGTAAAAGAATAAATCATTGTCACCTCAAATTCTATCTTTTCCTTTTGCAATACTGTCTCCAATTCTGCAATTCGGTATCTTGATTCCAAGATTTTCCTACCACTGTCAACAGATCCAGAGCCCAACCTTTTCTCTATAATCTGATGCAAGGCATTGGATACTTCGGAAAAGAAAAGCTCCATCCTCTCAGCTAACTGTTACATGGATGTTTATCAATGACTGATGGAAATCTTAAACAAGGGATGAAATTCATCAACTGTTTTAATACTACCGAACCTCATCTGCTTCTTTCTGTATCCAGTCCTGAAGTTGGTGGTTGAAATCAAGTTTTGGTGGAGGCAGGTAAACTGAATGAAGATCAATAGAGGCATACCGAAAGCAAGCAACCATTTTACCAAATCTGTTCATGCAAGAACAGTCAAGTGAGGTAGGATTAATGAATAATAATACATTAATAATGTGAAGCAGTAACAGAAAAATAGCAAATCAGGGAGATAAAAAATTCTACCAAACCACAGTAGTTAAGTGTCACAGTAGCTACTTCCAAAACGGCATCCAACTACAACTGTGCACAAATGACTCTGAAAAAATAGACAAGGTGGCTTCCACTGCATATGTGCCGCAGTCTGAGTGTAGGTTAGTCATCTGGGATGGCAAAACATGTGCTCAATGGCTTTCAGGAATATTTTGCAAGCATCGTTCTTTGCACTGTATGACCAACTTCATGGAGACAGTGGGCAGATTTTTGGGCCACAATTCATGCCTTCAGCCATCCAAGGAACAACCAGGAAATGTATCTAAATGCCAGAAAAGGCATAAGAGCAAAGGCCGATTGATAACCAGCTCTCACAAGCAAGTATCATAGTCTCAAAGTGAAAATAAGAGGCACAGAGAACAAAAATATCACATTACCAACCAAAATGACAACAGAACAGGAGAGACCTACCCATAAAAACGAAGACAATCTCTGTGTAGAGAATGGCCACAGCTAGCCACACGGCTTGCAGCAGCATGATTTGAGAAGCTAAGCTCCAGAAATTTTCCAAAAGAAAGGCCCCAGGCAGCATCAGACATCACAATTCTCCGAGTTGCTGGAGGGAAGCCAGTAGTCCGAGGACAACGCAGGCACCGATGCCACATCCAAATCTTGCCTTCTCGCTCTCCTGGCAAGGCAAAATCAGGGTGCTTTTTAACAGATATTGTCAGGCTGCCCTGCCGATGGGTATAGCAGTGAACATGTGCTTCAGATGGCATCTCACATGATCGACACCGGAAACTCTGACACAAACAGATAATCGGTAAGTTTCTAAGATGAACAACTATGCAGCAACAGCTCAGAAAGTTCACTGGCCGTAAAACAAGATCTGGTACCACCATCAGGTGGAGACATGGTGAACAGCCTCCAACCCAGGAAATCAGACAGGAGAAGTAATCAGTTCAGATGATGCATGAAAGTATGGATGCTCAGAAAAGCTATAACAAGTCTGCTATATTTAATCCTTGTAAAACCTACCTGACATGTTCACCTGTCAGTTTTTTTAGTAGTATGTTCATTGTGGACCTTCTACATGTTCACATGTGACTTACAAAAGTTGGCATGTGTGCCAGAACCTCCAATCCAATCTGCCTTCACATGAATCTCCTTAGCACATCTCACAACATGAATGAACTTATCTGTACCTACCTGGTCGAAAAGATGGTCACGCAGGAACCTCCCCAAAGGCTTGTCAAAGCTTCCATAGTACTTGATGCGGAAGAGATGTGAACGCTCACAGACAGTTCCTTTCCACACACATCGGGTGGAGAGAGAAACAAGAATGCTCTGATGATCTGAAGGAGATGGGGGGAACTCTTCCTTGGCTGATGCTGGATCATCACGCCGGCCATTTTCCTGATGCAAGGAGCTCAAATCTGAAGAAATCATATTTGTGATAGTCTTGTGGTCGTTGATTTGGATACCATTAGCTCTGACACCACCTCCACCTGACATCTCATGATACTTGAAACAATCAGCAGGGATCGTCTGATTTTCCATGATTAGCAGACCTTCGTTACCAAGATGTCCTCCCTTGAAAGATGGGTCTTCAAGGCTCAGTTTTCTCAGCTCTTCAAATGCATAATAGGGAGAGAACCCATCATAATGATTGGGAGCCAACTGCCCCAAAGGAATCGAGGAAGACAAATGACCATTCTTGGAAGGCAGTTGTTTGACGTCAACCACTGAAGGGTTCACTTGCACAGATGCAGGGTCTATTATCTCAGAATTCAGATCTTTAAATGTATAGGACATTAATGTTGCCTTAATTTTGGTGGTGGAAGGGTGGTCTGAGGGTAAAGATGGGTCCATGTTATGAATGTTCTCCAATCTTTGCATATCATTATCAGGTTGCAGCTTGCCAGAAGCAGGAACCTTGAAGCCAGGTATCATGGAGATGCACCTGTCAATGCTGGAGGGTTTGTGTGGCAATGCAACAGTTATAGGGGACTTCAGAGGAAGTTCGGGAAGAGAAGCACCTTCATCAGCAAGGAAACAAGTTTCCAGAGCCAAGTGATACGCAGCAAAGACACCATACTGGACAACATGTTTCACTTTCTTTAGTTCGTTGCCATTAGCTCCCTTGAGCAAAATCTATTGCATTAAAAAGCTCCATCAGATACTTGGCATGGACGAAATCTTTTCATTCATGGACCTAAAGATCAATAAGAGAAATGAAAAAACCTGCAACAATTTTTTTCTCCTTAACAAAGAAAAAAATTGCTGGAAGAGTATGATATTTTGCACATTCTAAAGGAGCATAGCAGTTCACTCAAAAGAAGAGGACTTAATATTCTTGTCTGTTGCATGTGCCACATTCCATTTTCGGGCCTAAAAATGTATGAGCCACACCAAGAAAATAGGCCCCTCAGTCCATGAATGGGTGAAATGTGAACATCAAATGCAGAACACCAGTTACCCAAAGAAGCAGCTATATCATGCATTGTATTGCATCCTACAGAACCATGAACATGGGGCATAAGAAGCTGTGTTCTCGGAACTTACAGTACAACCCAACGGCTTAGGACAGCCTTCAAAAAACATCAATGTCTTGACCAATCTCTTCCCATTTTGGCTAGCGCTGCCATGCTCTTCCATAAATTTCTCCACGTGGAATGATTCACAGTGCCCAAGCTTCTGTGATGACAGACTATCAATGGAAGGGACAACCTGTGCACCAGTGCAACGGGCTATACGCTCCAACAATGGCCGTTTAATATTCAGAACAAGCGAAATGTCCTTATCAAGCAGGCACTCTTGGGCATGGCGAGAAACTGATTTCTCTACCAAGAGGACATTAGGTTTGTGGGCATCAATCCTTGCAACTGCCATCTTCAGATGATCCATTTCCTGCAGAAGACATGAAGTGTATGACCAACACAGCTATCACATACAGAGAGAAAGAGATGTTGAACGTCCAGTGTCTGCAGGCCCTCAATTTGTATATGCACGATCATGGTCACAATTCCATTTTGAATTGCAGTTACCAGGCAGATGGAACAGCTGCACAGGACGAATACACCATCCCATTCAATCATTGAGAAAATGCTTATAGCTTATATGGCCCATGTTTCCCAAGATGTAGAAACTTGGAAGTTGACCTATCTGTGTTAGGGCCCCACCAATGAGGAGCCTAGATGTCTGAACTAACAAATGCACATGTGCTGAGGAATCGGTCACATACTTCCAGGATATGACACAAGATTAATGTTATTATGTATGTATCATATAACATATAACATATATATATATATATAAAAGAGGGAGAGAGAGAGAGAGAGAGAGAGAGAGAGAGAGAGAGAGAGAGAGGGTTTGAAGCACCTGTTGCAGTAGAGTATCAAAACTGGAAAGGTGACTTGTAACTCGCTGGTATTCAAGAGCTCCTCCAAGTATCAGGAGACGAGGACTCCTAATTTTTGATGTCATCCGTCTGTGTGCCACATTTTTCTTACAGACAACCCCCTTCACCACCATACTGAGAGAAATAAGCCAAAAAGCTCCATCAGATTAAACTAACATTTACAGAAGGACAATTCTCTGCTTCCTACTATAGCTTAGGCAAACATAGTTCTATTTGAATAGAGGTAAAAGAGACATAAAATGGGAAGGAAAAGTGAAATTTGTAAAAGGGGTGTAAAAGAGGGAAGTGATGATGTTAGCATGATAAGAGATGATAAGCCATGAAGTGAATAAAGACAAAATAAATATGCCCTTTTAGGAAAAATATAAGTAATGATGTGAAAAAAGTATGGTTGTTATACATAGAGGTAGGTAAATTTTAAATCAAAATAAAGCGTACGGTGCTTGTACACTGAACCAAACACAGCCAAAATAAGAATGAATTAATTATTGACAAAAAATGACATGAAAGTTATCATGCTGACCAGTCCATGAAGTAGTTGGTGGTCCAGTGTCCAGACCATTGACAGGAATTTCTCAAAATACTTACAGACTGGACAGAACAAAAATTCAAACTTATATCCTATTTGTTTTTCTTTTTTCTTTTCACTTTTGATGAATAAGACTTAAAATTTCTACCATTACTTCCTTTAATAAGAATCCCTGATACTTGCACCCTTTTATGAAATATTCAGCAGCCTTTTGGGGCAATATGGGAATTGTAATCCTCGTGATCCATCAGCCACCTGACCACCACATGATAAGCCTCCCCTATGGAACATTATTCCTGTTTTAATGAATGAGGCCATGAAAGCAAATGGTATTGGACACTTTAGCTTAAAATAATCACGTTGTCGAAGCAATCAAGGGTCTATGCAAGGTTCCCAAGTATTACAAAACCATAAAAGATCGTAAGCACCAAACTAGGAAAATAAACACCCAGTCAGCAAGGTAAGCAGAACTAACCTCTCACTACGGTGCCCACAAGCTATGCATTTGATCTTCACATAACCACCAGGGTCCATCCCTCCCCCTTTGCTAGTGTCAGGCTTAAGCAGAGATGCCGCTTCCCATGACAAAGATGTAATTATATCCAACCAGCTTTCCTTCTCACCATCATCACCCACTGAAAGATTCTCAGCCTGAAACAGCTGAGCTACCAAAGCCCTGAAATGGCCATCTACAATATTTTTCATGGCCTTCCTGTGCTCTTCACTTGACTTTTCCCTGCTACGGTACTCTCCACTGCCAAAGCTACTCGAAGAGTGTAGAGTTTTCCATTCTCCGGTTGTATCTTCATCATCATCATCATAAAATATGACAGCTTCCCTATCATCTTCCTCATCTTCAGGCTCAGGAGGGAGCCAAAGTGCTCCATTGTTCTCAAAATCCACTGGCTCAGCATCTGCATTGCCCACATCATATATAGAAGAGGAAGCATCCAACTCATCGCTATTATCACGCCCTTGTGCTTCCTCATCAAGTTTCTGGCTGCTTGATGTGACTTGCAACTCGGTACCTGGGATAACATGTCTTGGAGAGCTCAAATCCCTAGCATCAGCATTTTCTTCAGCAGGATGTACTTTATGGGACCGATAACCATGGTCAGTACCATCAAATCCAATTTGTCCATAGTAGTTGTCTGATGGCTGAAACTGTCTGGTATCAGAATATGAATGATACGTGGAATATTCGTCATCTTCATCATCACTCCTGTGGCCCAAGAACAGATTTGTAAGAAGGAAACAACTTATAGCAGTAGCAATAACATTGAACATATGCTATCTAACCACATGAAATTTTTTTTTTTTTAAAAAAAAGCATAGAATCAATGTGTAGGATATGGTAGCCACAAGAAGCTCATACCAGAGTGATCAGCCTATATGCCACAACCTTACAAGATGGCAAAAAACAAACTAATGAGCTGGGCAACAAAAAAAAAAATTAAATGACTTCTCATTTTAGTTACCAGCCAGGTTAGTATATCTGTATATGAGAAGATATATCACTTATACATAAGAAGTCCCTGTCAACTGTAGTTGTAGTATCATTTATAAGCAAGAAGTCCCTGTCAACTGTAGTTGTAGTATACCGACCATGCACTCCAGTATATGTAATTAACAATGGCACTTGCAAGATATACTACTTTGTTTCTTCGATGGGCCCATGTCCAAATCCAATCCAAACACAATGGCAAATGCAACATAATATGTACAGCAAGAAAGCCAATTACAACAGCCAATCCTATATAAAATACTAAAGGAAAAGGCCAAAGGATAATTAATTATTCCATAATTGTTCTCATTTTCTGAACACTTGTATTCACATTTTCACTTATATACATGCATGAGAAATGATCCTATCAAACCAGTTTCACAATAAACATTTGTGAAACCTTTTAGTTTAGGACTATCTTAATGATTAAGAGATAATTTAATCCAACCATAAGTTTTATTATCACCTATTTAGCATTTTAGCTAGGAACACCAAAATCATCTCAATCAAAGACTTACATGGACCATAAAATTAAAATCATTTAAGGGTGAATATAGAACCATTAAAAATTGAATAATTAATTAAAATCCACAAACTTTTAATCAAACATCCTTACCTTCAAAATATTCTTCCCATATAGATGAATGATTTTATGGAATTTTATGGCATTTAATGCTTGAGTGGATGGATATAGATCATTTTTATATTTTATACTTTTTAAATTATTATGACCCACATAAGTATCCAAACAAGATGATTTTGAGTATTCTAGCTAAAATAATAGTAATGAACATGATTTTTGGATTGTATTATCTCTTAATCATCAAAATAGCCCTAAACTAAAAGGTTCTACAAATTCTTAATATAAAACCAGTACCATAGAATCATTTCCCTATACGTGTGTGTATGTGAGGAGTTCTTGCTTGGTGGCAAGAGCAACTAGAACCTAGTAAAAAGGGTTTCTTGGTAGATAACAATGCTAGCCTCATGACCTGATGATGGCAATAATGGCATGGATTTCTATGACTGCCAAGATGGATGACCAGCAATCAAAATAAGATCTGGGTACTTGACACAGATTTAGGATTTTCAAAATTTTCACCTCCCATCTCTTGTCATCATAAATAAGAACTCTGGTTTTTTCATCCCTCTTTCTCTAGGCAACAGTTTGTTTTTTCACCTCTTTTTCATCAAAGGTCGGCAAGACAGCAGTATGTGCAGCTGGATTTTTTTGTTTGGGTAGTGGAGGCAAAAGAAGCTAGGATTTCTTGCTGATTTTTTACTTTTACCAAACTGAAAATGAGAGAGAAGGAGCGGAAAATGAGTCGGCGGCTGAAATTTTAAATCAAAATCCAACAGCACACATTCCACTCAGATTTTAATGGCTAAGCAGACTGGTTGCATGGAGTAGGTTTTACAGAACAAAAATCCATATATAGGTATAGATATAGAAATATAGATATGCAACTATGATATATCCACACATCCACATATCCATTAGATGCTGGCAAGAGACTCCAATCGGTTGGTCATGGCGAAAGTGGCCCTCCTCTTGCTGCTGTCATAATAGTAGAGATGAAATGACTCATTTTTGTGTACACCAAGCAAGTTAAAAAAGATGTTTTAAGCCTGAGCATGGCCACATGTCCCAAGCTCACAGTTGAAGGCATTTGAAGAGGACATCTGAGTTGCAAATTGTGGATATCTTGTAAATGCCTAGTGAAGTGGACTAAACTGCTTTGCTTATCTTGCAAGCCACATGTCATACCAAATCTAGACTTGGCAATTTTGCTAAATAATCCATAGATTTTGTAGGCATGTGATCAATCTGATGAGTTGACATACTGATTTCTTGTGCTAGGATTTGTGTGAGGCCCACAGGATGCACTGATCATGTGTTTGATACACTGTCAGGCAGGGCCAAGGTACTAGGGATGCCTGCTGGCATGGCAAGAATCTAGAAAGACATGAACAAATTTTTAACTTGTTGAATTTTGTTTGCAGATCTGAACATGCAGATACAAATTATTTTTGTCTAACAGGAATAAAAAGAGTGTAGCTTTATTAACTTATAAACCACACTAAGTAAGACATAAGATACCTGTTCAAGCAGAAACCAAACTGCCTAGGAGATGAATCAATAATATCAACAGTAGATTCAACATTCATCTTGGATGTCACCACGTCTTGTTTATCAGCACTGGCTTCAACTTGTGGAGATTGGCCTGGGCTAAGACCATCAGTATATTGCACATGCTGATAAGAGCCAGTTGAGTAAGGCATCGATAATCCAGCGGCGCTGCTGCTGTTACCTGTTCCAGTGGACTTGTTGCTGACCAAACTTGCAGCTGAAGTCGAGGGGCTGAGATCAGGACTAGGCAATTGCATCCCATTATCAATTCCCACGAACTCCTGTTCCCATTGCTTGAAACAATAATTACAGACCCGAATCTTCTCCCACTCTTCTTGGCCACTCTTTGGGTCAACAGATGGAGCAGGGATAGAGTTTACAGTGCACTTGGCGCAGAAGATGCGCCCACAGAGACGGCAGTGGTGTCTACGGTTGAAAATTGTGAATTGGGAATCACACTCATAACATACCTGACAACTATTATCGGGCATCCAAAAATCCCTTGACAAATTTGAGTGCTCAGTCCTCCGAGGGAGCCAGGATCTCACCACACCAACTAGGTCAGAGAACCTTGGGTCGGGGGTTTCCATCGACAAAGGACTCTCCCAAACCCACTCATCATGAAATGCACATCGGCTGGTACAAAAATCCAATTGGTTATCCTTGCCCTCGTGCAAAAGCTCCACGGATGAGAGAATCGAACAATGAATACGAGAACCAACAGTCCTTAGACAGTAGCTGAATCCAAATGCCAGTGAAACACCCAGTATGAACTACAGACTTGGGAAACCCAAATCTAGTTAAGTCCTAATTCAGAGTCCAACTGCCAAAGATACTAGAGTTCACAATGCAACTACATCAAAGAGCTCTTGTTCTATCACCTGAAAGAACTCAATTGAGCTCCCGAAGAGAATGATTCAAAGCCCAACTCCCAAACCAAGACCATCCATGCCAACCGAAAGAACAGAATCCCAAAGCACTCAAACTAATAAAAGCCAAAACCAAATCCAAATCCGCAATAAAACTGTCCCGCAAATCAAATTCCAATCTGTAACCCAGTCCAGCAAAATAGAAGGTAATTTCACAGAGAAACGAAATCCTTTTATCGGGTCAACACTCAACAGAAACTGAGCAATTAGCGCCAAGCTCACCCAATTTGTCCTGGGTCAAATAAAATCACAAACACCTTGAAATAAAGAGTTCAAGAATCTCGCAAGGACCCTAACTTCCCTTCAAGAGGCCTCGAAAACCAGAGAAAAACAATATTTCTACCAGAAAACTCCAAGACAACCAAGAGCAATCGAATTTCCTCTAATCAAATGAAAATCCTCACCTAAACCAATCAGACCCCGTCCAATCACAATCAGATCGCAACTACAAGCAAACAGAAGACACAAATCGCCGCTCCGATCCCTCCAATTTATGCCGCTAAAATGTTATCCGCAAAAGCCCCAACCGAGCAGACGACTCGAGGAGCAAAACCCATAAGCAGAATCTGGTAGAAATCACGACAAGGGGTGTGGAGACGATCGAGAAGATTACCAGAGCGTTGGAAAATGGGGAAAAGGTGGGGTTTAAAAGTGGGAGTGGGACTTGGGAAGATCAACCGGCACCTGTGATCCCTCTCATTCTCAGGATTTTGTAATAACAATCTCACATCCAATCACGGAAATTGACGCAATAATTCCGATAAAAAATATCCAGAAATTTCATCTACCCGAGAATCTGGACCTTTGTTTTTCTTCATTTGCTTTTCACCTCCTTTTTCATCTTTTTCTTATTTCCTGTGGCCGAGAAAGAGACTCTTCTTCACTGTAGGAGCGATCCGTTAACCATTTTATCACCCGAACGTACACCGCGGGAGCACCGTCTGAAAACTATCAGATATGATTCATCATTCCAAAGATAACCTCAGCCGTTTAATACTTCAAAATTCATGATGGATGGTCCAGATGTACAGAATTCCTTCCATTTTCTTCCTTTTCCTTCAAGCATGGGAACATCCGGACCATCCGGGTGACAAAAATTACGGTTGAGATTAATTTGATTGTCTTGTGGGAGACACGTCTAAGGCCGGGTCGCAATGGGCCCGACTCAATATTCTGATTAAGTACACTTGCGGCGAGGCCCACTTCTTTTCGGCACCCAGCTAGCTAGCTAACGAAGGGAAGCGACACGAGGAGATGGGTGTGCCCAGCTGGCGTTGGGTAGGTAAGCGGTGCATACCCTCTTTTTTTGTACGGTTACAATGCACCATTTGTATGGTGACAAGTAGGAGTTGTACGTGTGAGTACATAACCCTTAGAGAACGTAACATGTGGGCTTTCTGCAAGAGATAAATGGTTGCGAAAGAAAAGGTTCTTTCGAAATTTTTAAAAGAAGTTTTTTATTTTTAAGAATTGTTAAAAATAATTAAATAAAATATGATACTTAGTATTTTTCACTTTAGTTAAAAATCTAAATTTATTTTGATCAAAGGCTTATGTGGGCCACATCATTTAAAAATATGTAAAATTATATATATATAATATAAAATTACTTATATCAATTAATAAATTAATTAAAATATTACAAATTTTTATAAAATCATAAACTAATATAAAATAAAGACTTTAAAAGTTACTTCTGAATGACTATAGGTCAAAAGAAATAAAAATAATTTAAAAGGTGGACACTTAATTATTTTATTTACATAATATTTAGATTATTGAATAAATAAATGATGTTAAGTAAGACTGAATAATAGGATTTTATTTAATTATTTATAATAATTAAAAATAAAAACATTTCTTTAAAATTTCAAAAAAATAGTTTAATCAGGTTCTTTTAACCATTTTCCTTTTGCAAAATGAATTTTCTTAAGTTTTTTATTTGTAAAAATTTACTTTACGCACAAATTTTGTAATTTAACCCATCAAAATTTTGAAATTATACAACTTAAATCTTGACACTGAGTTAGGTGATGGGTACCATTCGAAATATAGTAAAAATGCCTGTTTTAATCATAATCGATGCTATTATAGGCATTTGATCATTTTTGAAAAATTAAAATGGGCTATCTACTCCATTTTGAATTGTTCCAGACCCGAAATTAGGTTTTAAGTTGCACTATTCCAAAACTTAGATGAGCTAAATTGCAAAATTCATTCACAGTTAGTTTTTTGGTTTTTTTTTTTTTTTTTCAAATAAGAAACCTGAGAGGATAGCGGCGGGCAGTCATTGTGGCGCTGTACAGCCGCATGGCATTAAAAACGTACGCGCTTTGGCAAGAGGCTGAAATGGGCTGAAAATGCAATCCATTGAAAATAATAAATGACAATATGTTTATCTACTAATCTATTGAGAGGATTTATGTCTTTTTTCTTGCCCTTATTTTCTCTAGATTTTAGCTGTCCGGACGCACCCGTCTGAGAGCATCCTTTTCAATTCTGAAAATCCATGATCTCGTTCTGGTGATCCGAACCGCTAATTTGTGCTCTCACATAGATTGTTGGTGAAATTAGTCATCTGATCTGTGACCTAGATTTAAACTACTCTCTTATATTATGGAAAGTGTCTTAATCACTTGTGTCACCTTTGACCAGGGCAATGATAATCTATTAATCTTCCTGCAGCCAGCCTGGAAAGGCCGAGCCATCCAGAACATCGACACCCAACCTTGGTTGATAAGCCCCATGGTTTGGACAAGTACTATCCAATCCGTCCAATCAACATCGCCTTATCATGGACGAAACAACCGGATCATGCATGCTTGCAGCGGCTCGCTCACATGTCGGTGGTAGATTTTCCGAGGGGAAGACGGCTTGACTGGGGCCACGCGCGGCTGACCTCACGGGCCAGCCAACTACAACCTACTCCCCTTTGACTCTGCTTGCGTGTCGACCAGGAAGACAACCCCTCGGATGGGGTATTTTTTTTTATTGGCAGGTAAATTTAAGGGTGCAAATTGGTTCTGTCAACCCCGAAAACTTTAATAAGATTTGAGTTAAAATTGAGCTAATGTTGAGTTGACATGATCGCAACCCAACCCAACCCTTTTCAATAGCTTAGTAAAAAATATATGTTTAATCTTTGATCTACTATTTATTATTTTAAATAAAATTGCATACCTATCTTTAATTGTTTTAAATAAGCGTATAATTTTAAAACTCAACATTATTTTTATTTCTTTCCTTTGAAAATCATATAGCCTTAAGCTTCTTTTTAATTCATTAATCCTTATATATTTGTTTTTATAATTAATATATTAAAGAATTTTTTTGTAAGAAAATTTAGTATAATTAATTAGTATCTTAAAACATATATACAAATAATATAAGCTCAAATCGTTGACCCCAAAACTGACCCATATTTTAAAAGTTTAGGTAAAAATTGGATTAATCTCAACCAAATGCGGTGTTAAAGTTTCTATATAGATTGGGTATGCTCGGTTAGATATTCAACCACTTGAATCGCACTACTGATGAATGATTAGCAAGCACAATTTAACCAAAATTGAAGCAGCAGCAGCAGTTGGGCCATGCTCGTGGCACATGGACAGCAAATACAAGGTAACGTCATTTATGGCCGATATACATGCGCGGTCACCATTTTTCTGGTGTGTACAAGCAGGCGTTTTGTTGCAACGCTACAACCCTTTTTTCTCAAGTGCTTGCCTACGCCTCATCCAACTGCGCGACTGACCACAATCTCCGCTGTCTCTGGCACTTTGGTCTCGGATCGGGCTTTGAATTCCAAGCCTCGCGAGTTTCTGCACCGGGCCAGCCGTGTGGAAGAAGCCCCGAAGGCAATTCCGTCACGGTAGAAAGGCAACCAGCACACGAGGTTCCCGCCAATCGTGCTGATTTGTCAGACCCGTCAATGCGCGGAACACCTTCGCCGAGTCGTACACGTCACCACTCGTAGATTTTGTGGATCGCACGCGCGCTTTTGTCCCCATTTATGACTTCGCGCCGAGTGCTTCACCATTCTCGCCCATTTAATCCGCCACTGGCTTGATTTCTGCTCATAAAATCTGCTATTTCGGAGACGAAATCTCAGAAAGGCATTGGATAGGGACAAGCGGATAAGAAAGCTTGGGGTGAGAACCTTGACCGATGCTCGTATTCAACCATAGCTCAACGAAGAGGAAGTCAAGCATGCAATATGCACTGAATCTCCAAGGATCAACAACACAGGCATGCCTCATGTGAGCTGGTGGACCATCGGGATGTCGATGCGCCCGGGTATTTCACAAGACGAAGGTGCGTGAACGGAGGGTGGAACGGCATCAGCCGTCGGCTGCCTCCACCTAAACTTCTTTAAACATCTACGAATAAGGATACGGTTCAAATTGTAAAGCCTGAATTCGACAGACAGCTTGCCAATTCTCTTGGAATTTGTTTTATATCTGCATTTTTTATTTATATAACAAAATTCCCGTGGAATACAACCGTAAAAAGTTTTCATACAAACGCGATGTTTGAATCAAAGCCAAGCCTACCCCATTGACGGTCAAAGCCGCGTTGTCACGGGTGATGAGTACTAAGTTCTAGGCAATGGCATCAGACACTTTTGGATGAAAATCTACACCCTCTGTTACTAATGGATAGTTCTCACCATATTCAACCCTACCCACATGCATAGCGAAAGCCTCATTGTCATCGTCAGTGAGAACTAAGTTTTAGACAGTCACATCGGAGACTTTCAGATGAGAAACCACATATTCTCTCTTACTAATGGTCGTGAAAATGATTGCTAGATCTCTCCAGTTTTTGAAAATGAGGAAGAAGCATCTCACCTTGCATTTGAGTTTTTTCCACTTCCCCCCTTTTTTTACTTTATCTTCTTGGGTTTCTTTTTTTCAAAAAAAAAAAAATTACCTTCTTTCATTTGCAGGGCATTTTTTATGGATTGTCGTAATTTTAGTATTTAAACTGAATATAATTCTAGATTGAAATGTAATTGTATTCAATAAGTGTAACTTGGCTTGAGATTGAAAGGTTTTGAAATCTAATTTGAGAACCTTCGTTAATGAGATATGCATGTTGGGTTTGTCTGTTGTAACTCGTTGAATATGTTGGTTTTTAATGTGGTACTAGAAATAGAAGTTGAATGGGCAGTTGTGGTGGTGGTTGAATTGAGGAGGTGGCTGAGTTTGGGAGGTGGGGAGGCATTGGCAGTTTCTGTTTTGAGGTGGTAAAGGAAATAGGTGTCATATTTTTGTGAAGATCTTTTGGGTTTGTTGAAATGGAAGTGAATTCAGAAGCTTCTTGTTTTCAGCCACCTCCAGGTGTTGTAGCCTCAGAGGCCTTTTAGACATATATATCTACCAAGAAATGTGATACTGGCTTTGTGAACCGACTGTGTTTACTGGCCTTTAAATGAATGAACAGTTGACTTTGAGATGGAGAAATATATTAAAGGAACACGAGTAGTCTCAACTCTCAACCATCTGTGAAGGACATTGGTTAATGAATTGCACTCCAAAGTTCACACTTAGAAGTGCATGTTTGCGAGAAGCCCATCAGTTTCTGTTGCTGCTATCTTGTCATTTCACATTGAAATTCATGAAGAGCTTGAAGGCCACCATGAAGGGCTTGACAATATTCGACCATGTGATAAAAAGGTCACAGGCTATTTTACTTCATTGAATTTAGTTTCAATTTAGGTTATAGTTAAGTCGTTTTAAATGGTCAATCTCCTATCCTAAAAACTTAACACAGTTTGCACATGCAAAAAAGCAAGTAGAAACGACAGGTACATTGAAAGGAAATCTTGGTGGTTCTTGATATTGCCTCTTTCATGGAACCTCTCCTTTCATTGGTGGTTTTTGTAAGATGTAAGAGGCAACAAAGCCTGGTATAACTGATCCTCTTAACCTTGCCAGGGTAAGGATGCTTAGGGTATTACTCCTCTGTCATGTTACAGGCTTACAGCCACTGAATTGAAACCACATTGTCGAAGCTTGATAATCCATCTCCAAATACTGGCTAACTAAAAAAATCAAAGGTACATCTCCAAATTCTCAATCATGTTACAGCCACTTAGCCCTCGCTAGTTCTCAAACAAACTAGAGAAAATGTGGTTTTCCAGCACTTGGCTTTTAAAGTCTTTTATCAGTTACACCCAAACATTCTCTCATACTTAATGTTTCAATGCAAACGAACACCCAAGGGGTCCAAGACTATTCAAAAGATTGGTGCACATTGGAAGTCGCAGCACATTAAAAAAACAGAGGGAATGCCTAACAACAAATTGTCAATTCCCAAAAATGCACCAATTTCATTCCTAGAGACTTCCAGAGGTGCTTTCTGCCCATTCTGCAGACCAGCAGTCGATCCATTTTCATGGAGAGAGAGAGAGAGAGAGAGAGAGAGAGAGAGAGAGAGAGTTTGGGCAGCTGGAACAAACCAGTGTTCATAATATCAAAGAATACCTATTTAAAGGTGGTCTAAAAAAAAGATATTATTATTTTTATCGAAGATATTATCATTTTTTTTGAGAACTTTATTGAAAAAATAGGAAAAATTAGAAAAATGGAGAAAATTTTAAAGATTTTTTAATAAAACTTTGCAACAAATTATCATAAATATAAACACACAATTTGAGCAAAAATTAAAATAAAAAATCACTATTGAATGAATAATGGAAACACACATAAGAAATGCATATATATAGATAGAGAGTAAATCTTAATAAAAAAAATATGATGTTAAACATTATATCTCTTATATTAAGTTAAAAAGAACTTATGATTAATGTTAAATCTTAAGGCTTGATTTTGCCCTTAGCACTCTTATCCATTGACATTTCAACCTAAAAACATATTAAAAATAGAAAAAATAAATTTTAATTACCTAAATATACATCCCTCTATCCTAAAGCACTCTTAAATGCGTAAATATTTAGAATATGAACATATAATGATCCACAAATATACAATCTTGCACAACCAAAGCTTATTAAAATTTTGAAGTACTTAATTACTTTTTAATAATTTTTTATATTTTTATATATAAATTCATAATAAAAATAGTTATATATTGAAAATAGGTTTGTTTGCTTCACATATATGTTAGTAAATAGATAATATAACTGAGATTGAAAAAATCCTCTAAATTGTTAATTCAATTTAATAAAAAACAAAAACTAGGGATTAATTAAAATAAAAATTGTTTGGATGAAAAACAACGCTCAAAATATGTAATTATGTTGATATTATCATGATTTAAAGCTTAAAAGTGCTACATTTTAGGGGGCATTGATTTAGGCTTTTTCCATAAAAAAATCCTATTTTCAAAAAA
>JAYJMB010005886.1:0-11538 GCA_036873735.1 Pouteria campechiana
CCAGTGCCGGACGCAGCTGGTTGGTCGACTGATCAAATCAGATCAGTTGGCGCCTTCTGATTTTCCATACCCAACAGCTACCTAAGCAGCTCCAAAGGTTGCTTCTCCTATCTCAACCCCTATCTTCAATGAAGTTGGCGAGAAGAAGCATAAGAAGAACAGAAGATAAAGGAGGAAGGCTGTACCTTCTCCTACTCCTAGAGTTTTTGGAGATGAAACATTCTCCAATGTTGCTCCAAGAAGCCCCAAAAAGATAGATCTTTATGTTGTTCTATTCTATGTTTATTTTCGTTCCTCTTTTGTACTTGTTACAGTACCCAACTAGTTCAAAGTTTGAACCTTTGGGATACCATAGGTCAAGATTTGGAGTATCTAAAAGGTATCTAAATATTCTTTTAACAGCAACTAGTGTGATTCTTTAGAATCTGACTGAAATCGTACACATATGCAGACACTAAACATAATATCTAGTTTACTTTAGTTAAATATAAAAGTGATCCTATCATTCTATAGAGTTTTTGATAGATAACTTTACCTTTTTCATTCTTATCTATTTTAATCGATGTACTCTTTGGTGTGTCTAATGGTTTTCCTTCTTTTAAATCAAATTTCTTGAGTAATTCTTTGGTGGATTTTGCTTGATGGATAAAGATTCCCTCTTTCATCTATTTTACTTGAAGTCCCAAAAAGAAGTTTATCTTACCCATTAAACTCATTTCAAATTCTCGATGTATTACTCTAGAGAAATCTTGACATAATTTATTATTAGTTGCACCAAATATAATATCATTCACATAGATTTGAATAATTAGCATGGTTAATAAAGAGTGTTGTGTCTACATTACCTCTAGTAAATCCTTTTTCTATTAAGAATTTACTTAATCTTTCATACCATGCTCTAGGAGATTGTTTTAATCCATAGAGAGCTTTCTTGAGTTTGAAAGCATGGTTTGAATCATAAAGATCTTCAAACCTAGGAGGTTGTTCTACATAAACCTCTTCATTAATGAAACCATTTAGAAATGCACTTTTAACATCCATTTGATAAAGCTAGAAATTCATGAAAGATACAAATGCTAGTAATAGTCTAATAGCTTCAATTCTGGCAATAGGAGCATATGATTTTTCAAAGTCTATTCCTTCCTCTTAACAGTATCCTTTTGCTACTAATCTTTCTTTATTTTTTATTACTATATCAAATTCATCTAATTTGTTCCTAAAGACCCACTTAGTTCCTATAAAAGATTAATGGTTGAGCCTTGGAACAAGCATCCATGCATTATTACATTTAAATTGATCTAATTCTTCTTGCATAGCTATAATGCAATTTTTATCTTCTAAAGCTTAATGTTTGCAAGTTGGTTCTAGTTGAAAATGAAAGCAAAATTATCACATATTTGATGATATGAAGATTTAGTTCTCACTCTATCATAAATGTCACCAATTACTTGGTTTTCAGGATGATCATACATGAACATCCAATCTTTGGGAAAAGAATTATTACCTTCATTATTTACCTCATTGATGGATAGTCCATCATCTATTTCTTCTTGGTCCTTTTGTGTTTTTGAATGTGAAGACTCTTTATCTTTATCATGTATCTTTATTTTCTCCATACATGTTATAAGCTCTTCTGTCTCATTATTAAAATCACTTATCCTCCTTAAAGGGTTAGTACCTTTGTCAAATTTTACATGAATAGATTCCTCTACTATTTTATTTTTTAAATTGTTAACTCTAAATACCTTACTAACAATAAAATAACTAAGGAAAATGCATTCATCAGATTTGCTTTCAAATTTATCATGATTTTCCTTCCCATAATATAATTCAAATAGAGTCTTATTGACTGTAGATCTAACAAAAATTTTGTTAATAATGTAGCATGAAGTATTCATTGCTTTAGCCTAAAAATATTGAGGTAAGTTATATTCAATTAACATTGTCTATGCCATCTTTGTTGAACATACTATCTAGTTTGATTTTGATGATGAACATTCTTAACCAAATAAGTTTTGATGATGATCAAAGACATAAATGTGAAACTTTAATGTATTAACAATTTGTTCTCAAGTATATTGCAAAAACATTGACCCATACTCAACATGAGACTAACCTTCATGATGATCAAAGTAAGAAACAAAGTATATGCTCTTTAAAAATAAGTATATAAATTTTCTATATACATAAAACAAGAAAACAAAAATTTTAAAGTATTCAAGACATGCTTCAGAGCCAACAGAAACATCTTCGGTGTCATCACAATGCACTTTGGAGTAAATTGGAATGCTTTGGAGTAGTCACAAGCATACTTTAGAGTACACAAAGCATACTTCAAAGTTAATTGGAAAGCCTCAAAATTAGATCAAGATAAGCATCGGAGTCATCATAACGTGCTTTAGAGTAATCACAAGTACACTTCTGAGTCAACAGGAAAGCTTTGGAACTGTCACAACATACTTTGAAATCAACAAGGAAGTTTCAGACTTATCATAGTACACTTCGAAATTAACAAGAATAACTTCAGAGTTTATCAAGCAAGCTTTGGAGTTATGAACATACACTTTGGAATTAATCAAATATGCTTCGAAGTCAGCAGCCTTACTTTGGAATCATCAAAACCTTACTTCGGAGTTAGCAAGCAAACTTTGGAGTAGTAGAATAATACTTTGGAGTCACCTTTTATAAAGCATCAAAGGTACAAAAAAATCTGAAAAACTCTCCACAAAGAAATTTCGCAAATAGAGTGGTTTACCATCACTTAGAAAAATCTGAAAAAAATAATTCAGGGCATACAAAATCATTCGAGACATTATCTATTCGCATGTCACTTTGGATTAACTGAAGAAGCTACTTCAGAGCATCCGATACTCATGTGAATATTAAAAAAAATCAGCAACAAAGTTGCAGACTGACACCAGATTGCTGCAAAGTCAGACATCAAACAAAAGATTAGGTGAAGAAAAATATTTTCAAATGTTTGGAAGTCTGCCAAAGACAGTAATAGAAAAATCACTCTCAACCTATAAAAGAGGCTCTCAAATGCAAAAAAGAAGAAGAAGAAAAATTGAATATATTAAAAATGTGATACTTGAGATTTGTAGAGGAAACTGACTCAGAAAAGTGGAGTAGGAACCCAGGAAGGGCTAAACCACTATGAAAAACTTGTATTGTGTGTTGTGCAATTTATTCTATTTATTCTTTTAATACTTTGATAATTTGATTTGGCCAAAATTTTTAAAAGCTCAATTCACCTCCCCTCTTGAGCTACCATTGTGTAGGAGACCAACAAGTGGTATCAGAGCAGGCTTCACTAGTTAAATTTTGATTACCATATATTAACTTGTAAAAAGATATAAATGGCTACCATATTCCATAAAATATCTGCTGAAGGACTATCTACTTCAAGATCTCCTTTATTTTGATGGTACCAATTATGGGTATTGAAAAATAAGAATGCAAAATTTCTTGACTGCCACAAATTACCAGTTGTGGCTTGTAGTGAAAAACGGAAACAATGTCACTAACACTAAAGATTAACATATTGTAACTCCCCTCCTCCCTGGAGTGTTAATAGTGGTAAATTCAGAAAAAATTCCAACAGAGTCTCCCTTGATTTACTATTGTTATCCTGTATACAATATGCTAAACTATAATAATTATATAAACAACGATAAATAGAGTAGTAAAAAATGGTACAATCAGGCAAAACATGTCATGCCATATGCAGGATGTCATAGTCAGTCAGTGGTCAGTGGTCAGGTTCATTAAGATTTTAATGTTAACATCTCATTAATTATTTTATACATATATTCATAATGATATCGTATACATAGTTAACCGGTCAATACTGGCTCGAATACTAATATGTCATATTGCCCTTTTTTATCCATGATTACCTTTTATACTAGTATACTACTCCACCATCATCTAGACACTCTTCCTTGAGAGCCACACAAACCAAAACACTACTCTTTCACTCTTCAGTGATTCAGGTCCATCCTGGCACTCCCGGCTAGAAGCCTGCCAGGCCCACACAGTCATATTGCTATATCTAGTGGCACCCTGCCCTCACCACCTCACAAGAGTACCAGTTCTCAATAAACACACCTACACAAGCTACTCAGGCCAATCATAGCAATAAGGTCATCTAGGTCAATAGAAATACCCGGCCGTACTGGCTATCCACACAATCGTCTACTAGCCAACCAGGCCACTTCTCGCCATGTGGCAGACACAAGTTGGCCTCATAGCTATTATAATATATATATATATATATATATATATATATGAGCTACAATGGCTTTGCACCAATCAAGCACCAAAACTGAAATTTATCGGTACTCCCGGGGGTATATAATACATGTACACAATTTCTAAAATAAAATTTTTATTTATTAGTTTATAAATATCTAAATAACCTAAAAATATTTTATAAATTTATAATAATATGAAAAATGTTTGATCCAAATTTTAGGCTAAAATAATGTAAATTGATCAATTTAAAATTAAAATATACAAATTAAAAGAAAAAATGTTAGACACAATTATGCATCTCTTTTGCCACTCAAAATTTTTATGTCAATTAAAAATAATATAATAGAATTATGGTAAATATTTTATCTTAAATTAATTCAAAATAAGAAGATTAAAAATAGAGCAAAATTTCAAAAGGGTGGGATGCTATTAGCATCTCATTTTCAGGGTATTTAATGTTCATATTTTTTTCAGGGGTCAAATGGTGGAATTTGTTCATGAAATTTGATATGATAGCATTCAGTTATATTTATTTTAACCCCATATTTGTTTTTTCAAAATAACATCACTAAGTTGGGTTTTAATCAACCTCAAGAAGGGTACTTGGTAAGATGTCCTGTCAGCACACTGTTCATCATCCAAATTCTATTATTTTTAATGCAATTTAATTTATGCTAATATAATACATTAATTATGGTTGAATAGGGCAGATAATGCATGTTTAAAATCATGTAACTAATATACAAAAATTTTAGATTACAAGTGCCCAAATTGTAATCATTCAAAGAAATTAAATTAAACTTCAAATAACTAAAAACAACTACCTGCTTACCTTAATTAATTGAAAAATTTGCACAGCCCTCACACTCTAATTTCCACCCTCTAACGAAGCCTTAATTCCTGATTAAAATTTTTAGCAAACTTCCTTGGATTAGGGTTTGAAATTCATTGAAGATAAATCAACTTTTGCATAATATTCTTTCATAAACATCATCACTATTTAAATTAGATTAAGCACTTATCTTAATCTTCAAATTCCTTTGATGGGTCTCATTAATCAGTAATATTTCACCATGTCTGGGTGACTACCACTTTTTGATCTCAAGAGAAAAGACATCCTATAGCCCACTAATTACTTGAATCAACATTTGCTATGGATCACTTGAAGCAAAATTGCCTAAAATGAAAAATTGGGATGATGGGGAAAGAGGGTTTATGCTGGCTAGCATGGGCTAGGAGATTAGAATGATGGAAATGGGATGGGCATTGTAAAAATACACTTTTTATGTTATTTTTTTTATTTTGGTAATGTACGTTCCACCCACTTCCATGCATATTCACTCTCTTGAATTTTTAAAATGCCATCAAATTATCATTCTTTACACATGTGAGTCATCCGTTTGATATATCATATGCCCAAATCAATTTAACATCTATTATTTTCATAATTTCATTATTTTTTAACTACTTTTGATTAAATTAAAATTTTTCAAAAATTACAAGCAACTCAGGTTTTTGGCTTTCCACATGTAATTTTTAATTTTTCTTCACCTATTAATTATTAATTAATATATGCCTCATCATCCTCACATTAATTGGATATTTCATCCATTTTTATAATTTTTGGATAATAAAATTCCTTAAAAATTGAATTTTACAGTATGCCATACTGAAAAAATTACCGAAACTTTACAATAATGAAAGTTTATATTTTTGAAATTTTCAGGGCCTTACATTCCACCGCCTTTACAAAAATTTTTATCCTTGAAATGTAGACGATTAAATGAGGATACTTAGACCGCATTATATCCTCAAGCTCTTATGTAGCCTCGTTTTCCTAGTGACGACTCCACTATACTTTAACTAGGGAAATGGTTTTGTTTTTTAACTGCTTCTCTCTCTTGTCTAGGATACAAACATTTTGCTCAATATATTGTAGATTTTTACTCAACTGTACCTCATCTGGTGCTAAAATATGAGAAGAATCTAGTTCATATCTCTGTAGTGATGACACATGAAACACATCGTGGATTCCACTCAATGAAGGTGGTAACGCAATGTGATAAGCTACCTTACCAATCCGTTCCAATATCTCATATGGCTCGACATATCTAGGGCTTATATTGCCATTAGTGCCAAATCGCACCACACTTCTCATAGGTGACACTTTAAGAAAGACCTAATCTTACACTTGAAACTCTAGGTCCCGCCAATGTGTATCTGCATAACTCTTCTAGCAAGACTGGGCAACTCGGATCTTCTCCTTGATTTGGGCTACTTTTTCAACTACATCTGCAATTATCTGTGGCCCTACAATAGCAGTCTCCCCACTTCTGACCAGTATAGGGGTGTTTGACACTTATGCCCATATAATGCCTCAAAAGGAGCCATGCCAATGTTGGAGCGGTAGCTATTATTATAGGCGAACTCCACTAAAATAAGATACTGACTCTAGGATTTGCCCCATTTGAAGACACAAGCTCTCAACAATGTCCTTTATCTACTGGTTCACCCTCTCAGTTTGCCCATCAGTTTGGGGGTGATATGTACTGCTGAAATTCAAACGTGTACCCATAGCCTTATGTAGAGCTGTCCAAAACTTAGATGTAAACACTGATCCACAGTCAGAAATAATGACCTTAGGCACACCATGTAGTCTCACTATCTCCTTCTAATAAATCCATGCATATTCTCAACAGTGTAAGTAGTGCGAATGGGAATATGTTGAGCTACCTTAGTCAACTTGTCCACTATAACCCAGATATTGTCATAATCGACTGTACTCTTGGGAAGACCTATAATAAAATCCATAGTGATATCTGTCCATTTCCACTCTGGGATCTTAATTGGCTATAATAACCTACTAGGCCTTTGATGTTCTACCTTCAACCTTTCGCATACTAGACACCTTGCCACATATTGAGCTACATCATTTTTCATGACATGCCACCAATATTGTAACCTCAAGTCATGATACCTTTGGTACTGCCTAGGTGGATGGTTTAAGGTGAATAGTGTGCCTCCTCTAGTACTTTCTATATTATGGTAAAACCTTTAGGCAATGCAAGCCAATTTTGGTATCTTAAGATGCCATCAACACCAATAATATAATCATGTAGTCCACCACTCTGAGCTCTCTCTCTCTCTCTCTCAGTCTTTGAAATTCCTCATCTATAGTCTCCATCTGGGCAGTCCAAATATCATCTAGCAAAGTGGGCTGACTAGATAACTGACATAACTATGCCACTAGCCCTCTCATTCCCACATACAACTCCATTTGCCTCATCTCTTCAAATAGGTCATTCCTTTATGTGAGTAGACATGCCATGCTACTACTTGATTTCCTGCTTAGTGTATCTACCAAAACATTTTGCTTGCCTGGATCATAATGGATATTCAAATCATAATCTTTTTGCAGCTAAAGTCATCACCTTTGTCTCACATTTAGCTCTTTCTAAGTGAAAATGTACTTCAAGCTTTTATGATCTGTGTATATATCACACTTTTCACCATAGAGATAATGTCTCCATATCTTTAAGGCAAATATGATAGCTACCAACTCTAGATCATGGGTGGGGTAGTTACGCTCATGAGGCTTCAACTGGCATGATGCATAAACAATAACATCTTCATGTTGCATCAATACACACCTGTTTGGGTTATTCCCAAACGGAATATTGATGCAGCTTTCGAGATCTTCCCTCGTTGATTCCTGCAAGACTAGAACACTGATCAGAGGACGCCGGGGGTGTTCTCGGCGTGAACACTTCGATGCTCAAGTCAGTATATGGGACTTTTGGAGGGAGAAAGGAATAGGAACGAGTGATCTGCCCCAGAGATGTATACTTGGTCTGTATTTATAGATGAGCGGGGTGAGCAGTCGGGAGTCTTACGAGTTTGTACACAGGGTAAACTAAGAATTTTACTTAGGAGAGGGATCTATGGGGATGTATATCCTGACTTCAGATTTTGCGGTATTCGAAGAGATCCCTGAAAAGGATAGTAGTCTGACATGGTGAGTTGCTAGCTCGATAGCTAATATGTGTTAGAGTTCCCTAACACTAGTCCCCCCTTTAGAGAGGGTGTGGAGTGCCCTCTTTCTTGAATTCTATGCACGAGTTTTTCGCAAAAGATACGCCTCTCTCCGCGTATCTGTCTAATGGTTGGGTTAAAAGGACTTTGGCGGCTTCGTTTCTAATAGACGGATCTGCCTCTTAAAATTGATATTGCTACTAGGGACTTCCTAATAAGGATTTTTTGAATCTGCTGTTCTGGAACAGGGGTACTGGATTCTGAAAGTGTTTGGATCCATGCCTTTGGCGGGCATTTTTGAATTTCGAAGGTAATTGCCCTTATGCCGGTTGCTCTTCCTTGCCTACGTGCCAGAGCCATAAATGCGATTTGATTTAACGGCGGCTGGTTTTTGTTTTTCATGCGAAACCAACCTGTTCCTCTTTCGGTTTGCCTCTCTGTTGTCTAGTTTCCCACAAAACCCTAGGCGGTTTTGTGGGAGGCATTTATTTAAGATGCTATTTGTGAAGACAAGGCTGGTCATTTTCTTTATCAGGGTAATCATTTTTTCCCTTTCTCCTTTATCTTCTTCATCTCATACTCTTTTCTGTTTCTGTAATGGCAGCCAAAAATTCTTTTCCCCAAGTTTTTGAGGCTATTATAGCAGCCTTTAGGCTTTACCCTCTTCCCCCCACTATGGGCTGGGAATTCCCGGACTCTTCTGCCCTCCCGTGGCATCTGTGGGAGGGTTATGCGTAAGTCTCCTTGGGTTCGCTCAAGGCAAGTTTTTGCTTGGACCATTGCCATTTTGTTTCTTCCCTTCTTCGTAGCTACAACATTTCTCCGGGTCAACTGGTCTCGAATAGTTGGCGTTACATGATGTCTTTTTGTCGCTGGGTTCATCAGCTTGAAGAGATATCTGTTTTTTCTTTCGAAATGTTTTCTTCTATCTTTAATTTGAGTAGAGCTCCCCATTCCCCTTACCATTACTATCTTCTTCCTCGTACTCCCTGGCGCAAGCTTTTTGCTTGTGTCACTGATCTTGATGACGAGTGGAAAAGTCATTGGGCTTGGGTTAAGTATAGTGGGGATCTTTCTTTTCCTTCTTTTTGGACGACCGGCCCGGTCTGTCCCTCTGGTGCTTTTTCCCCTTTGGAGCGGTTTAGCTTATATCTTATTCAGTATAGATTGATGTCTATCGGTACCCTTGCTGTAGATGTTGTAGCTTCGGCAGAGCATTGTCACCAAGCGGATTATCCGTGTGGCTTTCCGGGTTAGGAGGTTGTCGCTCCTGAACCTATTCCCTCCTTGACCTCTCTGCCCTCTTTATTTCCTAACCTTCGGTCTACCATTGAGCAAGAGTATGACCTCCTTCCCTGGTCTAGTAGTGGTCGGTCCTGGGGAGCACCGGCTCCAGTGGTTTCAGCGCCTCCTGGCCCCGCTGAAGCGGAACCATCCCGGAGGAGGAGGATTAAGGCCGTAGCTCGGAGGCGAAGAGGGGATTCATCCCTCTCAACTGCTCCTTCTGCTTCTCGCTGTAAATCTCCCCGAAATCCTAGGGAGGTACTGGCGGATCTGTCTGATCCTTCGGAACCATTGGGGAGGCCGTCGGAGGAGGAGATTGAGGGGACCTCGGACCAGTTAAGACCACTTAGTATGGGTCCTTTTCCTGTGTCTTCCGAGAGTAGTCCCTCTCATCCGTCCTTTGAGGAACCCTTCCCTCTGGGTGAGACCATCCCTCTTGTCTCAGACTCTCTTTCTGCTCCATCTATGGCCATAGTGCCCTTTGTGTCCAGCACTATTTCGACAAGTGCATCCGATTCTTTTCCTTCTTTTGGTCTTTCCGAATCCGTGCCTTTGGCTCCCTTATCAGCTCTGGTGGCTCCCCTTGATCCCATGCCGTTGATTTTTGTTGCGACGGCTCTGACTATTCCAAGCACATCTGTTGCAGTAGACGAAGCTCCTGTTGTTTCGGAACCATTTTCCTCAACCGAGGCGGCTACCTCAATGCTTGCTTCCTCTACATCAGCATCAATGTCTTCGGGTGCAGTTGTAGGGTCGAGGCCTTCTTCCTCTTTCGCTGGTAAGGGACCTTTTTTTTACCTTTATTCCACTTCTTTTTTGTTCGTGTAGGCTTGTTTTCATCTGATCGTTTGGCCTGCGCAATGAAGCGCCCTTATGCTGGTCTGACCCTGGCTCCATTCGCTCAGCGTCTCTATGGAGAGGCCTCTAGCACTGGTGGCCTTGTTGATCAAGGTGATGTTTCTTCTCAAGAGACCGTGGCTCCGGCGAGTGGGACATCTTCTCGGCCTTCAACGCCTGTTAGTGTGGCCCCTTGGGTGTCGGGGCCGATTACCTCTCTTCTAGGGAATCCTCGGCTGGTTGCCACCTTTGTCACCAAGTTAGCCTGCTCTGCTGACCTGTCTAGGTATCTGGACATGCCATGGGAGGATCTTCTCGAGAAATCCTCCTTGGGGGTGATTCGCCATTCTTTGGAGCAGCAAAGCTACATTGATTGGATGCGGCTGGCCATGTAGCAGCTCAGCCTTACTCGCGATGAGCTGCGGATCCAGACCGATCGCTTGGAGGAGGCGGAAGAAGAAGTCACCAGTTTATGAAGAATGACCGGGATCAGATGATCACGGAAGTTATAGCTTCAAAGGAAGATCTGGAAGAGGAAAAAAACCGTTTTTGAGACTTGGAGGAGACTGCCTCTGCTCTTCGGGCTAACGAGGATCTTCTGAGGGCGGAATGCGCGGCTGCGGAGTCGAGGTTGTGGCAGATGGAGGCTGCCGTGTCTCAACTGCGGATTGATCATGACCGCGCATTTTCTGTATTTGAGTCCAAGGAGAAGCATCTCGCTCGCGTTCAAGCCGAGTCTGCCGAACGGGAGAAGGAGCTTTGCGAACGGGTAGCCAGTTTAGAAGGTAGAGAGGCAGCCTTACATCAGGAGATTGCATCGTTGAAGGAAGGGCATGTTACTGCTCTTTCTCAGGTTCGTCAACAGCGGTTGGAACAGTTAGTTGAGGAACCCGAGTGTCAGGAATTGCTCCTTCAACATGTAGTAGATTGTTGTAAGCAGTCGTTCAAGTCCTGTAAAAAGAAAGTAGCTAGGAAATTCCTTGGTCTTGACTTAGGAGATATTTCTCCGGATGGGGAGGATATGTAATCTTTTTTGTCCATTTTGCCTAATTGAAATACAATTTTGGCTGTTCTCTCAACTGCCTTGTGTACGAAATCTTTCTCAAGTGTAATTATTTCTAAGGTTGA
>JAYJMB010005887.1:0-11537 GCA_036873735.1 Pouteria campechiana
GTCACATTCTCTTTAATTTCCACTTTAGCCAAATCTGAGAATAACCTTGTTTTGTCTGATGGCCAATCAATTTCTTGATTTTCTACCTTAGGAATATTGAATGTACTTCTTATATTCTCTGGAGATAGATCAATCTCAGTTTTTCCTATCCATGACTTCCTGGTATTATAGTTGAAGTTGGCATCAAGGACTTGAATCATTATGGTATAAGATTTGTCCTTATAACTAACAAAACTTTCCCATCCTTGGAACTTAATCCAGTTGATTACCTCAAGATTTAGGCCATTTTCTCCAAATGCCTCAAAATCAAATACTCTTCTCTTCACTATTTTCCTTATCTCAAAATATTTACTAAACTTATTGTAAGCAGAAGAGTTACTATTAAAGATTACCTTAAGAATGTAATTTTTGTTCTTTTTCATTTTCTTGGAATTTCTTCTTCTGACACCTCTCTTCTCTTTGTTTCAGAATTCAAAGTTGAAATTTCAGTTCTTTTACTTGCCCTCTTTGTCCTTGCCATTTGCAATAGCTAGTAAAGCATTTGGATTAGGGTTTTAAAGGAGAAGGTTTTCAAAGATTACGGAAGTTGGAAATCTCTGGGATGAATCAAAATGGGAGCAGTTTGATGGAGGGAAAATGTAGATGATTAATGCATTTTGAATTGCCTTTATGAAGAAGAACCTCAGAAGTTTGAAGTGAGAGTGCAGAAGTTCTGGGTTTAGGGTTTTCGAAGGGGACGAAACTTCTATTGTGGTGTAACAGAAGTTTTGTGTGACATAGAATTCACATAGAGCTTCTGAGTTAATGACCTCAGAAGTTCTGAGGAGTTTACGCAGAGTTGATTTTGAGGTGTGAAAGTTCTGTGTGGAACAGAAGTTCAACAGAAATTTTGTGGTAATGATCTCAGAAGTTCTAACTATAGTATACAAAAGTGGTTTTTGACATGCAGAAGTTCTGGAACTATTAGACCCATAAATCGGATGTTCTATGTAAGTGTTATAGAACTTCTATGTGATTTCTAATGAACTCTTAGTATTTTGACAGAATTTCTGAGTTACTTTTGAGTCATTCTAAGTAATGTAATAGAGTTTTTGAATTATTTCTAAAGTATTTTAAACAATGTTTAGAGATACTGAAACACTTTTGACTTACTTTTGAATGTTATTTCAGAATTTTTGAATACTTCTGGATTAATTTATTTAACATATATAAATATTTTTGGCATTTAAACATGAGGATTAGATAAATGTTTTATACACATGGATCAATTATACTGAGTTCTCATGTAATTTTACATAATCCATCTTCTAGAAGAGGTTTTGTAAAAATATCTACTAACTGAATTTTAGTTGGTACATATTCCAAATAGATGTCATGGTTTTGCACATGATCTCTAATGAAATGATGTCTGACCTCTATATGCTTAGTTCTTAAACATAGTACTAGATTCTTTGTCAGATTTACTGCACTAGTATTGTCACATCTAATAGGAGTGTCAACATATTTCATCCCATAATCATTCAATTGATGTTTCATTCATAACATTTATGCACAACAACTATCTATAGCTACATATTCAGCTTTAACAGTTGATAAAGCTACAATTGTTTATTTCTTGGAGAACTATGATATGATCATGCTTCCAAGAAATTGGTATATTCATGAGATACTTTTTCTGTCTACTTTGTATCCAACAAAATCTGAGTTAGAGTACCCAACTAATTCAAAGTTTAAACCTTTTGGATACCATAGTTCAAGATTTGGAGTATCTAAATATTCTTTTAATAGCAATTATATGTGATTCTTTAGGATTTGACTAAAATCGTACATGCATGCATACACTGAATATAATATTTGGTCTACTTATAGTTAAATATAAAAGAGATCCTATCATGCTTCTATATAATTTCTGATAGATAGATTTACCTTTTTCATTCTTATACATTTTGATCATTGTGCTCATTGGTGTGGCTAATGACTTTCCTTCTTCTAGATCAAATTTCTTGAGTAGTTCTTTAGTGTATTTCGATTGATGAATAAAGATTCCTTCCTTCATGTATTTTGCTTGAAGTCCTAGAAAGAAGTTCATCTACCCAATAAACTCATTTCAAATTCTCTCTGCATTACTTTAGAAAAATCTTGACATAATTTTTTGTTAGTTGCACCAAATATAATATCATCCACATAAATTTGAACAATTAGCATATTATTTTTGTCATGCTTAATAAAGAGTGTAGTGTTTACTTTACCTCTTGTAAATCCTTTTTCTATTAAGAATTTACTTAATCTCTCATACCATGCTCTAGGAGCTTGTTTTAATCTATAGAGAGCTTTCTTGAGTTTGAAGACATGGTTTGAATTACAAGGATCTTCACAACCGGGAGGTTATTCTACATAAACTTCTCCATTAATGAAACCATTTAAAAATGTACTTTTAACATCCATTTGATAAAGTTTAAAATGCATGAAAGATGTAAATGCTAGTAACATTCTAAAAGCTTCAATTCTGGCAACAAAAGCATATGATTCTTTAAAGTCTATTCCTTTCTCTTGATAGTATCCTTTTGCTACTAATCTTGCGTTATTTCTTCTCACTATACTAGATTCATCTAGATTGCTCCTAAAAACCTATTTGGTTCCTATAATAAATTGATGATGGTTGGTTGATGATATGAAGATCTAGTTCTTACTTTATCATAAATATCACGAATTGCTTGGTTTTCAAGATGATTATGCATAAATCCCCAATATTTGAAAAGGGAATTGTTACCTTCATTGTTACCTCATTAATGGGTAGTCCATCATCTATTTCTTCACCTTTTTGTATTTTTAATTGTGAAGAATCTTTATCTTCATCTAGTATTTTTATTCTCTCCACAGATGTTGTAAGTTCTTCTATATTATCATCAAAATTGCTTATCTTTCTATAGGGGTTAGTACTTTCATCAAATTTTGCATGAATGGATACCTCTGCAATTTTATTTTTTAGATTATAAACTCTAAATGCCTTACTAACTATGGAATAACCAAGGAAATACTTTCATTAGATTTGCTATCAAATTTTTCATGGTTTTCATTTCCATTGTTAAGAATGAAACATTTGCAACCAAAAGTGTGGAAACGAGAGATGTTTGGTTTTCTGCCATAATATCATTCATATGGAGTTTTGTTGTATATACATCTAGTAAAATTCTATTAATAATGTAGTATGAAGTATTCATTGTTTTAACCTAAAAATATTGAGGTAAGTCATATTCACTCAACATTACTCTTGCCATTTCTCGCAAAGATCTATTTTTCCTATCAGCCACTCCATTTTGTAAAGATGTTCTTGGTATAGAGAATGTTTGCAAAATTCCATTGCTTCCACAAAAGGCAGTGAATTTCATATTTTCAAATTCTCTACCATGATCATATTTTATGGCTACTATATGCAAATCTTATTCATTTTGTACACGTTTGGTAAATGTTTCAAAGAATGAAAGTCTCATCTTTAGAAGCAAGAAACATTATCCATGTGAATCTAGAACAGTCATCTATAATTATATATGTATAATGTTTCCCTTCAAGTCTTCTAATTCTTGTTGGTCCAACAAGATCTATGTGTAGTAATTGAAGTGGTTTAATTATATATACTTCTTTATTAATTTGAATGATTATCTAACTTGCTTTTCTTTTAAGCAAGCATCACATAATTCATTTTGGTCAAATTTTAGTTTGGGTAATCCAATTACAAGATCTTTGTTGTATAGTTTCTTAATCATGAACTTGTTGGCATGTTCCAGTCTTCTATGCTACAACAAGGATTCTTCATTATTCACAACAAGACTTTGACTTGGATATCACTTAAATCTGCTAAATACACATTTCCATATCTTTTACCAAGTACTACAACTGAATTTGAATGATCTATTACAGAACATATATCTGATTCAAACACAACCTTATCTCCATAATCACAGAATTAACTAACATTTAACAGATTATGTTTTAATCCTTCTACTAGTAAAAAATTTAAAATAGTAATAGAGGGAGGTTGGCTAATATTACCAATCCCAACCACTCTACCTTTTCTATTATCTCCAAAGATAATTGTTTCTTTATTTTTAACTTTTAATTCTGTGAAAAGCTTCTTATCTCCTGTCATGTGTCGTGATCAACCACTATCAATATAACATTTACTACTCCTTGTGGCTCACAAGCACATCCGTAAAAATAAAATCAAGCTATAATTTTTGGTACCATTTAGAGATGGGTCCATGCAGGTTAGTAGTAAAATATTTTGGCACCCATTGCTTTTTAGATGCTACTAAATTATTATCTATTGATATCGATGTATTTAGTATGTTTGCAATAGTTCTTGGTACCCAAATCTAATTTTGTTTGGGTTCTAATATTCTTCCAAGATTGCCAATTTTCTTTCTATGATCTTCTCTACTTTTCTTATTCGTTATTAGTTTGAATAATGTAGAAGTCAATGTTTTTCTAAGAGTATGATTTTTTGCTTTTATTTGCTCAAGTTTCATGTTAATGTTAGTTTTGAGTTGAGTATTTTCTTATTTTAACTTAGAGCATTCATAGATTTCTTTATAATTCCCTCTTTGTTTTTCTATGTTTAACTTTCAAAGTTTTAAAATTTGAGTATAATTCATCTAGTAATTCCTCTAAATCAGAAGTTTCAGTTTTTGAATTTACCTCATCTTCATGAATGGCCATGGAGCTTCTTCCTATATGATGCTCCTTCTGATTTCTTTCTTTAAAGTTGAGTGAACTGAACTGAGCTTCATTTTCTTCTTCTATTTTACTCAAACTTTCTTGCATCATATTTTTCAGTATTTCCCATGCAGCCATCACTTTTTTCTTCTTTTCAAATTTTTTATTGTTAGAAGTATTCTTTTTATCAAAGTAGGAATTATACATTTTCTTCTTGTCACCTTGTCTTTTGTTTGGTTCTGGGTAGTCAAATCTCATGTGTCTAGATTTTTTGCAATTATAACATATTGAAATTTCCTTCTTCTTTTCCTTGCTCTTGTTGTTGCTTTTGAAGTTGTCCCCAAATTTCTTCTTTTTGATCATATTTTTGAATCTTTGGGTTACATTACCATTTCCTCATCATCTTCACTTGTCAAGGTTTCTTTTAAAGATTTTTTATTTTTTGATTCAACTTGTAGAGCAATCTTTTTGCCTTTGAATTCATCTGGAACCTTTTTTTCATTAAGACTTCATAGGTCATAAGTGATCCCATGAGTTCTTCTACTTTTATTTTACTCAGATCCTTTGCTTCCTGTATAGCAATTACTTTAGGCATCCAGAATCAAGGTAGATATCTTAATATTTTCTTAACTAAGTTGGAGTTCTTTATATTTCTCTCTCAAGCTTTTCAGTCCATTGGTAATTTTCTGAAACCTTTCAAACATTTTAGAGATGGTTTCTGATTCTTTCATGGAGAAGGCTTCATATTCCTGCACTAGAATGTTTATTTTAGTTTCTTTTACCTGATTTGTACCTTCATATGCTACCTGAAGTTTATCCCACATTTCCTTGGCTAAATCACAAGTGAAAATCTTTTCAAATTCAGATGAAGACAGTACACAGTAGCAATAATTCTTTGCTTTAGCATCACATTCTACTATTTAAATATCTTCTGGTGTGTATTTATCTTTTATGTTCATGACATTCTTTCCATACTTAACTACGAGCCATAACTAGTAATCTGTAGTAGTTAAGAAGTTTTGCATTCTCATCTTCCAATACTCATAATTAGTTTCATAAAAAAGTAGAGGTCTAGAAGTGTATTGCCCTTCAGCAGATGTGTTATGGAACATACTGGCCATTTGAATCTCTTCACAAGTTAATATACTGGTATTTAAAAATTAACTAGTGAAGCTTGCTCTGATACCACTTGTGGGTCTCTAGCTGAATGGTAGCTCAAGAGGGAGGGTGAATTGAGCATCAAAAAATTTTGGCCAATGAGTGAATATATGTGCTTAAAATAAAAGAGAAAATAACTTGCGGTACATACATATAATATTTTTATTATGATTCGGCCCTTACTAGGTTCCAACTCCACTTCTCTGAGTTAGTCTCCTTTACTGAACTTAGGTTCCACTATAACACTTGTTAGTTTTGCAATCTCACTAACAACTTACTGGTTTTCCAAGTTCATTAGAAACACTTACACATAAGTTTTAAAGCTTACTAACTAACTTACTAGTTTTTCAAAGCTAACCGAAAACTTTTACAAATAGTTTGTTTCATAGAGCTTACCAGTTAACTCTTGGTTTTTCAAAATAGAATGTACAATAATAATGCCTTTTATTTAGGCTAACATGTATGAAAGCTAAAACTTAATTAAAAGTACAAAGTAAGCAATGAGATTAGATTCAAATCCTTTTAAAGTTGGTGTAGATCTAATGTTGAAGATGTTGAATGCTTTGGCAGTGACATGACAGCGGAAATTGAATGATGAAAGTTGTGAATACTCTCTTCTTAATCAATAAAATGATTTTTAGTGTAATCTCTCTGTTGTTTTAAGTATCGTCTTAATCCTCTATATATAGGATTTGAAAATTTTAGCCATTGCAACCTTTGACATTATTTTCAAACTAGTTAGGTAGGTTTCATAATGACTTTTGTATATTGTCGGGGTTTAAAAAATCTAAGTAGTGTCCTCAAAACTTTTGTGCTTTGATTTGTACTTTAGTAGAATTTCTAAAGTGGTTCTTTAGAACTTCTATGGTTTGTAAATTTTTGGCAGTATTCTCAATGGTTATATTCAGAGCCTCTAAAGAACTTTTGCGTTAGTTCTACCATCCAAAGAATTCATTTGATATGGTTCTAATCAATTGACTTATCTTCTGTGTTACTTCTATGTGGCCGAAGTTTCTTTTGTCTTATTTCTGTGTGATCAAACATTTCTGTATTGCTTTCCGGTGATAATGCTTCTGCTTTTATTTTGTGTGGCATGACAATGCTTTCGCATTACTTCTATGGAATCAGAAAAATGTTATGAATATCTGAAGTGTCTTTTGGAGAGGAGAAGGGTGAATTGAGCATATAAAAATTATGGCCAAATGAAAATTAATAAGCTAAACAGAAGTTGTGATGTAGCACATATTCAATTTCCATGACTATTTGATTGGTCATAGTGACTGCTTCTTTTCCATGTTCAACTTTTCTTAGCTATACTTATTTCAAATAAGTAATTGTGTGTGTAGTGATATGTGAAATGTGATGATGAGACAATTATCTACAAAATAAAACAATCAGGCAGACAAAATAAATAATAATTTTTATAGTGGTTAGGAACCCCATTCCTACATCCACTCTTCCAAGAGCACACACACATTGTACCTTGGGTTCCAATATATCCCATATAATGAAAATACATTAGTGCTCCCAACACTTTTCTAGATTTCAGCTCTAGGGGGCATAAATAGTGTTCCAACCATTCTTCTAGATTCCAACTCCAAGGGGCATAAATATAGTGCTCCCAGCACTCTTCTGATTTCATGAGTTCAATAGGAAACTCACTAGTTTTGAAGATTAATAGCAAAATTATTAATTTTCAAAAGCTCACCAAAAACTAATATAGTGTGGTTTTCTTGAGCTCATCGCAAACTCACGTAACTAATTGACAGCACTCATTCTGCACATTACATTGCCTTTTTTACTAGGTTGATTTGTACATAGTATGAACACATATAAAATGATATCTTGTTGAAGCTCATTAGATATCAATACTCTAGATATATGATTAAGATAAAACTTTTAGGCTAATTGTCTATCAGCACAATGGAGATTGATTATCTAGCAGGAAGCATAGTCTGATTGAGAGATATTATTCGTTTAAGCTATGTTCCTATTTTTCTCTCAGCTTCCTCAGCCTTCTTCATTGACATTACATTACCTTTATATTGCTTCAATAATTTTTGCTCGTTAGAGGTAGTTGGATTTCTTTGAATGTTTTAGACCATTTTGAATTTTCTCCTGTTGAAAAGCTGTCTTCTTGATAAACTTGTTTGTAGCTAAAAAGCCTATAGTGCCATCTTTGAAGAAGATGCCATTTTGGTTTTAGCAAATACCAGATAAAGACTTTTCTATATGAGTAACTCTTTCATTATTTTGGAAAGATGCCCATTAAGCCTGAAGTGATGCTACCTTTGAAAGTTATAACCTTTATCAGAGTATAGACTTCTTTCCTTTGAATTTCTTTCCATCTTCAGTTAAGCTTGATTTGTCCAGTTTGTTTAATAGGATCTACTTCATATGAAAGTTTGACTAGAGAGGACTTTGTCAGCAATGTCTACTACAGATGGCTTCTACTCTTCATGATAAACATATTTTATCTGAGAACTTCGTCTAATCAAGTCTTGGATTATCTCTTGTAAGTAAAAGATAAAGTGACTTTGAGTAGATCCACACTTTGTCTATATAAATTTATCTAAGATCATTGCAGAAATTTACTTCATCTTCTAGTTTGTCTGTTGTAAGTGACAAGTGATTTGTAGAAGCATAAATGAAGTTCTTCTCTTTACTGCTCATCAGATGAAGTTCTCATAGTAAAAGAAGTTTCTTTCACCAAATAAAGTTACTTTGCCTGTTGTAAGTAATAGACGACTCTTGTTGGTGTAAACAAGACTTCTTCGCAGTAGATGAAATGAATTTGTTTGTTGTTTGTCTATTGAGATCTGCAGATTAAGTTGCGGGCTGTTGATGAAATCTTTCACATAGTTCATCTATTGGTTTGTCTATCATAAGTGATAAATGAAGTTATGACATGTAGATGAATCCATTCTTTAGTGGTTCATCTGATAGTTCATCTATTAAAAGTAATAGATGAATCATTGAAGTATATAAGGATTGCTTCTTCAGTGATTATCTGATGGTTTGTCTATTGCAAGTGACAGACGAACTTGTAGATAAGGACAACAGACAAAGTTGTTCTTCTACAGCTACTATGCAGCTTCTACTTCGTCTTCTATGTCTTCTGTAGAAGATTGCAGACATGTTACTTGATCTTCTTTAGTTTTAGATAGACATTATATAGGAGACAAATGCTTAAGTAAATTGACTTCATTTTAGCTCTTTATTTGTCTGAGTTAAGCTCCGTTTCATTTTTGCTTCTGCAAACTGAATTCATCTGTGTTGTGGACAAGTATTGATTATAGGTAGTTTATTTAACTTGTTCATGGAACAATTTGTCTAAATTTTTCTTAAGTAGATGCTCTTTGATGTGGAGTTTATCTATAGGAGACTTATTCGATCACTCATTGAGGCTTGAACGTCATGACTACAGATACTCTTTGTGGCTTCTTTTTAATATTTAAGGGTCATTCTTTCTGAACATTCTTATCTTCTTTTCTTCAATGGATTTTGCTTGCTGATGTATTCTCTATATACATTGTCCATTGTATTTGAGTTATTTTCCTACATATTTATATCTATTTCTGCAATGCTTGGAATACAATTGTTAGTATCATAAATATTCACTCATATATTGTTGCTCATCATTAAAACTTGGCTATTTGCTATATGCACCATTTGATTCAATAATAATATGACAAGTCTGGGTCATTTTGGAATCTTACATCATAAATGTGCTATGCAGACACTACATATTAGAACTATGCCATATAGTCCTCATATTATATCACTATGTTATATACAAAATATTAAAATGCTTCCATTCCATCAATACACACATTCGCAAAACATAGTCAATAACATTCTATACAAACTATGGTTTCTTGAATCCACCATCTCCATTAGTTAAGGCTTTAGGATTTTGATGTGAAGGAGCATGGGGGTTCTTAGCAGCGAGATGAGTAGAAGAAAATGATGCCAAGAAGATAAGGAGCTAAGAGAGAAATAGTAGGGATTTGAATCTCCTTCTTTTGAAGTGGGGATTTTTGTCACCAATAGTGAATGTGAGAGGTGAGTCTAAGACAAAGTTAAAAGAGGGGTCTTTATCAAGTCTATCCTCAAAGGCTTTAGACAAATTAGGTGGCTTCAGACAATCCTACAAACAAAGTAGTGACTTCGTCTGTGGGCAGATATGAGATAATGTGATTTTTAATTTACTTTTGATCTAAGATAATCATGATTATTTGAGAAGATGATATTTGTTTACCTATGATGAGAAGATTTTAATTTATAAAGATTTAAAAGACTAATCTTCTTAACTTTATATAATGTGCCTAAGCGAAATAGTGAAGAATATATAGTTTGGAGCATGTATAGACGATTCAAAATAATATACTTTCAATTTTTTGTAGATAACTCAATTTGCATGGCATTCAAAATGATATGCTATCAATTATGAAACATTCAAAGCTTTAAAGCAAATATAAATTTCTTGAAGATTTGAGACTTTAGATTAGTCTTGGATTGTCTCTTCTAAATAACAGATAAAGTGGTTCTGAGTAGATCCACACTTTTTCTGTATAAATTTATCTAGGATCGTTGTAGTACTTTACTTCATCTTCTAGTTTGTCTGTTACAAGTAACAAATGATTTGTAGAAGTATAAATGAAGTTCTTCTCTTTACTACTTATCAAACAAAATTCTCTTAGCAAATGAAGTTTCTTTCACTAGATAAAGTTGCTTTGTCTGGTGAAAGTAACGGACGACTCTTGTTGGTGCGGATGAGGCTTCTTTGCAGTAGATGAAATGATTTTTTTTGTTATTTTTCTATTGAGATTTACAGACGAAGTCGCAAGCCGCAGATGAAGTCTTTCACATAGTTCATCTATTGGTTTGTCTATCATAAGTGATAGATGATGTTATGATGCACAAATAGATCCTTTCTTTAGCGGTTCATCTAATGGTTTGTCTGTTAAAAATAACAGATAAATCATTGAGGCATAGAAGTGTCGTTTCTTCAATGGTTATCTGATGGTTTGTTTGTTGTAAGTGGCAGACGAACTTACAGATAAATACAATTGACAAAGTTGTTCTTCTGTAGCTGTTGTGCCACTTCTACTTCATCTTCTATATCTTTTATAAAAGATTGTAGAAACATTTCTTTAACTTCTTCAATTTTAGATAGACATTATATAAGAGACAAATGCTAGAGTAATTTGACTTCATTTTAGCTCTTTATTTGTCTGAGTTCAGCTCGTTTTATTTTTGCTTTTCCAAACTAAATTTGTCTTTGTGTTACGGACAAGTGTCGATTATAGGCAGTTTATCTGACTTGTCCATAGAATAATTTGTCTAAATATTTCTTAGGTAGATACTCTCTGGTGCTGACTTTATCTGTAGGAGATTTATCTGATCACTCATTGAGGCTTGAAAGTCATGACTATAGATACTCTTTGTGGCTTCTTTTCAATGTTTCAGTGTCATTCTTTTTGACCATTCTTATCTTCTTTTCATCAGTGGATTTTCCTTACTAATGTATTCTCTGTATACACTATCCACTATATTTGAATTGTTTCCCTGTATATTTATATCTGTTTCTGCAATACTAGGAAACATAATTATTAGTACCACAAATGTTTACTCATATGTTCTTACTTATCATCAAAACTTGG
>JAYJMB010005889.1:0-11534 GCA_036873735.1 Pouteria campechiana
GAGATTATACTGCAAAAGTGATAATTGTCTGTTTGGATGCATTAGGGAGTAAATTAACAATATACTTTTTTCTAAAGTGATGTAACACCTTAATTACCAATTTACTATAATTTACCATAATAATTTTATATCTTGATAATATATTTTCAGTCATTTCTTGTTACTTTTTCATTATCCAAATGGACCAAAATAAGATGCCCTCAATTAACATGATAAGAACATAAGGACTTAAATGATTGAAGACATTTAGATATGACAATTGAAAATTAAGAATTGTGGGTTATAGTTAATATACCTTGTTGGATGTAAGATGGAGTTGGTAGATTTGGTAGAATTAAACTCACCCTACCCAATCACGGTACTGCTTGACAAGCGCAAACGACGAAAGCCAAAAAGCTTGAAGAGTGCAAAAGAAGAAAACTAAAAAGGATAAAAAAAATAAAAAATAAAAAGACGAAATCTAAAAAGGATTAAAAAGTAAAAAGAAGAAAATTAAAAAGGAAAAAAAATAAAAGAAGAAAAAAATTAATGAAAAGGGAGCTTCGTATATTGGCTTACGCATTTAACTGACTGACAATTTTTTAGAATTAGCAGTTCACCCATGATCGTTGCGTATGAATTGCAAAATGCATGCTGTCAATGTTTGCTAAGAGGCATTGACGACAGACCTAAATCGCACCATGAAAATGAAGTGAGCGACGCATCAGTTTTGGATCATCGAGATCGAGGATCATAAGCTCTGGACTGCATACATCAAGCCCAGTAGCATCATCAAGATATTTGGAATGTTTAGATCAAGACCAATAACAGACGAAGATCCCCCATTGGATTTGGACCGTTGAGCTAGCTAGCAGCGCCGTGCCATTAGTGCATGGAACAGCTGTCCTCGTTTTCAGCACAAGGGCTGGGGATATTTGGATTTGTCTTAATCAATGCCTGCAATAAATCCAACACATTTAAAGATTCACCCATCCATCCATCTTGCATTTGTCCGGGCCGATATTTGTAAACGAAGAAATGCCCAATTTCCACATTTGAGTCTCGGTCGGAGTGGATGGATCTCAGCTCAACCCTGCTCTAAGAGATGCTCTTCCCTCCCTCCAGGCCTGACGGCTCAAAAATTGAAAAAAAATAAAAAAAAAAAAAAAAATTCCCCAAGATGGTCATTGTAGTCCTGATTCAATAAACAAATCTTCGGTGTATGTTGGATGCATGTTGGATGCCAACTTACATAGATGCATCCGGTGGACCACAAAAGTCTGCAAAATAGTTAGGATGTTGCAATCAAACGAGCGGCAGTGGCGTCTGCCAGGGCATCAGATGCGTATGACACGTAGACATCGTAGGTTTGGGAAAATTCCGAGTTGCTCCGTGTGCACCGGCCTGCTTTATCGTATGCTCGCTCAGTCAATAACCCATCTTTCACGCTAGCCCGCCCTCACCATCACCGTTGGAATTCCTTCTTTATTGATTAAGCAATGACTTGCTGTATAGCTATTAGCTAAGCTATCCTCGTCAACGGACGGCAATTGATAGAAAAGAGTATGGAAACTGCTACAACGCTTGAGATTTGATTACATGGGTGTGCTTCAAATTGGGATTTTAAAGGATATAATCTCTCCCCCATTAACCATCTAATCAAAAGGAATGACGGAACAAAGCGATTGTTTATTTTTGACTCCCTTTTCCCTGCCCTTTATGCCATTCAAAGAAGGCACATATTCCTCATCCTACTGGCTCTTTGATTAAATTCCATTTTTACTGCGCTCCCGTCCTCTGACCGTCGTCGCACATACGCACGCCCCCGAAACAGATTCTACTTTTTCTTGGGTGGCCGAAAAGGAAAAATCCACCCGTCTGAGCTCATCCGATTTCATCTGACCCTTCATTCCATTCCATGCCTGCGAAACCAACCAGCCGTTTTAACAGCGGCCTACCTCATTTTCAGCATTTCCATTTTCCACACACCGATGGGCTGCTGCTGCCCGTGGATTCCCTCGCGGAATTTCTATTTTGACCTGCTACTGTACCTCTCCGTGGCACTCGATACACGGGCGCGCTCAAAGGGCATGAACCAGCTCAGATTGCATGCAGTTGATTGCGGGGCTCGCTGTTTTCTTACCCACCTTCTAATGCCGCAGTTGATCACATGCAGTTGATGCGTTTGTATTGAAAAAGGAGAGTTGAACATTTTCCATTCTCATCACCCATATCTACAATTGTCAATATTTAATTTATATTTCTTCTCCGCATAGTTTGCATTCGTACCCATAAAGTTTGCTCAATACTCAACAGCATATTTGTCTTTTTTTTTTCTAATTTACTTTTATACCCCTTCTCTTTATCATATATATTAAAAATGCCCTGCTGTCAAACTAGTCTTGTAAAAGCACAGCAGCGCCCTTCAAATTGGGTTGGTTTGGTGCGGTATTTTCCATTTTTGAATTGGATAAAATCTTATAGAAAAAATAAAATATATTTAAAAGACTTTTTTGAACCATGAGCTGAATACGAAATGACATGTGAGTTCTACTTTTACCAAATACAAACTTGACAGGATTATCCAGAAAACCTCTGATAAACAGATTCAGTATTGAAATCTAAAGGGTTCAATGTGCATTATAGTGAGACCCAAGGGTAAGCCTGCAAGTGAAGCATTCTTCTGCTGATATGTTCTTGAATGAATGAATGGGTGTCATCCATTTATACCATCTTTGAGCAAAAGCCAAAGGTGGTGGCTTTCTCTAGAAGTAGAAGTAGAAGAAGAAGAAGAACTAGAGTGGTGGGGAGGTCTTGTCCTAAAACGGGCCCACCACCAAAGCCATCATGGAAAAATGGGATGGGAAGGGTTGAAATGGAGGAGCCCCTTCCGTTGTCTCATGTGCCTCACGGCCACGTTTGTATGACTAAAAACACACCCCATCCCTTACCCCACGCCTAATGTAGCCTTTGTTGACCAAACCCCTCATCTACTCACTTGTTTCTGTCGTGCACGTCCCCACCTCTCTCTTTCTCTCTCTCTGCCTGCCCATGAATGTCGACCGTTGGATGGCTGATGATTTGATCAGAACCAGACCCAAGTTCACGTGCAAACAAACATGCGACCGTCATCCTCGCTGAAGGAGCCAAACCACTGCGGGGATTGCTGAAGCTGGCGACACTCTTTTTCTTTACTAATCACGTGCACGTCCCAATCACACGTGCAAACATACGGAGGTAGGTAGCTTGATGCAAGCATTTAATCAACCCATACCAAACCAGTCATAAAATAAGACGGACTATACAGAGAGGAGGGATAGCGACACTCTCCCATTTTTAAAATCTGCATGAGCTGATAATTTCATTCAAACAATTTGAACCGGCGATATATAGCCTAATACTCATTTTTGGATCTTTGGTAATTGGATAATTACGAATCTTGTTGACCCATATAAACGTCCCAAAAAAATTACATACCATATTTTTGGTAGGCAATATTGATTTGTGGGGCGGCATAGTTTATCACATGATTACCAAAAAGTACGCTGGATGGAGGAGAAAACAAAGAGTTTTGATAAGGTGAGATAGGCCACGTTGCGAAATTGTCCACATTGGATGGCTACTGCAATCTTCCCTAATTTACTCTTTTGATTTGGGTCCTTTTCGTTTGCGCCTACCACATATTAGTACAAAAAGCAAATTCAACAGAGGATTGCTTAGCTGGGAGGGGCATTGTTTGGGCTGTTTCTGTTGAGAAATTCAGCTGATTTTCCCTCGCTCCTCGGTCCTGTCAATGAAAAGAATAGAAAAAGATTCATTCACTACTGGAAAGGAAATGAGTAGGACAGCTTAGTAACAAAGCCATTGTCTTGCAAAGCCAACGATGATTAACAAGGACTTGTTTCGTTCGTTCCCAAGTCAACCTTATTTGGTTGCTGGGATCTCTCATCAATCGGATTTCTTTTCTCAATTGAGCTTGAGGACATCTGTGGTGGCACCTTAGAATATGACTGGTCTACAACGGAAGATGATTGCTTGCAAGTTACCCCAACATAATTAAATAAGAAAGCATGGAATTCGGCTCTTGGGTATCTCGAATTTTCCCATTAAAAGCGACATACTGTGTTTAATACCATCCAACGTCATCATAGTCCCCGCTCTGCCTGTCGATCATTACAGTTCACTTGTGTGGGAAGCAGATGTCGTCCAGACAGATGAAAATATAAATCCCCATTCACATAAAGAGAGCTTTTTCGCATAGAGAGGCTTTAGGTTCGAGTCTGATTTCAAACGATCATTCGCCTTTACTGTTAGTCTACTTTTGTCGCTGTTTCAACGGGCACTTAAAAAAGTATTAGAAAGTAAGATTAGATTACGAGATCTTTTTTGGCTCCTCAATGATTCAAACAAATCACTCAATTCGACAGACAGACATATCTCGAATGAAATCTAATCCACTATCCATCGTGAGCAGTTCCAACGCCATGAAAGCGCTAGCTTTTCCTTCCTAATAATACAATCTAAATCTCAAGATAATTCCTAATTCAAATACAAACTTCTACAAATTGGCAGCTGGAATTGGATGGTAAGAAAAGGGGTGCTTATTTTTTCTGTAATTTTTCTTTGTCGGAGTGGCTATATTACATCAACGTGACTGTGCACCCAAATATCTATCTAATTCTGCATCTAACCCAACATTTCTTAACCTCTTTTGTTCTAGTTTTTTCATAACAAAGCAGCGAAAAGAGCAGGGGAGCAGCCTAGCAAGTTGTCGAAGAGGCAAGCATGCTTCGGGCCTACTTCAGATTGAAATTCAGTTTGAGAGTTCATGATTTTTTACTTAAAGATTTCTACTAATACAATCACACATTTCAACAGAGAAACAAGAATGTATCAATCTCATTTGTTTTTCAAAGTGCTGTTTCCAAAGTATCTGAATAGAACCCAAAACTGTGGTATGGAACACAACAATAGAAGAGAATAAGTACAAAGTACAGCGACATTATGAGAAGAAAGGTGAGTTTGAATCTGACTCAGTCAAAGACACCTTGCCTTTCAGCAAGCATTGGTCCTCTTAGACCTCTACATTTTTCATCTGTGATATTTACAGTAAGCTAAAACGTTTAATGCCTAGACAAATAATGATACACGGTACCCGTGATGAGCAAAACCTTCGGATCTGATGGCAAACAGCTTAGATAATCATCCTGAACTTGTTTCTTTCTCTCTTGATTCATCAATGGTAGCGTGTTGTAGAGAGAACCCATCAAGAACATCGCTGTCGGAGTCCATCTGCAGCTCTTTGAACGTGGCCATCACTTGTATCATGGTTGGCCTTCTGAGCGGCCGGTCGTCCAAGCACTCACATGCAATCTTCAAGCACTGATAGAACTCGGCCTCGGCAGAATTTTGTTCCATCAGCTCGGGATCGAATATTTCAGCAGCTCTCTTCTCCTTTACTAGCTGTTTCACCCATCCAACGAGGTTGCTATCTCCAAATTCTGATGGATCGATCGGTCGCTTGCCAGAAAGAAGCTCTAACAATATAACACCATAGCTGTAGACATCGCCCTTTGTTGTGCACCTGAAACTCTGGTAGTACTCTGGTGGGACATACCCAGGGGTTCCGGCCAGGGTGCTTACGCTCAAGTGTGTGTCGAGGGCATTCATTAGTCGAGCCATACCAAAATCCGACACCCGGGCTTCTAAATTCTCATCCAGAAGGACGTTGCTCGACTTCATGTCTCTGTGAATTATATGAGGAAGGCAGCTATGGTGAAGGAATGCAAGTCCTCTGGCCGATCCGATTGCAATCTTCTTTCTTGCTGCCCAGTCGAGCTTTGTGCTCCCACCTTTGGCTCTCCTGTCATGAAGAACCATTTCTAAGCTCCCCCACTTCATGTACTCATAGACAAGCAGCCTTTCCTCGCCAACCTTGCAGTAACCCAACAGAGGAACGAGGTTCCGATGCTTGATCTTCCCGATTGTCTCCATTTCAGCCATGAATTCCCTGTCCCCCTGGCCTGTCACATGGACCAGCTTCTTTATTGCAACAGTGCAACCGTCGCTCAAACGGGCTTTGTATACATCACCAAATCCACCCGAACCAATCAGGCTATCGGCACTGAAGCCATTGGTAGCTTCAAGGAGGTGGGCAAATGTCAGCTTCCTCAGCGGCTTCTCAAACGTCGCAACATTGATGCTCAGAGGTTCAAGAACACCAGATAACTTCCAACTACTGTTGCCGGAGGTCGGGAGGCTTTCTATGTACTGCACCTTCTGCTGCTGCGACTTCTGGTGCTTTTTCATTCTGTACAAGGCCAACGTGAGCGCACAGATAATTAGCAGAGAAATCGTTATGCCAATCACCACGCTCCCAGCCAAGGATTGATTCCTCTTGCCGGAATTGGAATTCGAAGGTCGGGGCCTAGAGGATGAACCACAAGGAGTCAATGGGACTCCACACAGGCCTGAATTGTTATCATATCTTGATGCTGGGAATGTCGTCAGCTGGCCAGTGGAGGGGATGGGGCCTGTGAGGTTGTTGTTGGAGACATCTAGATCCACAAGGAATGAAAGTGTCCCAAGAGATCCGGGAATGAAACCTTGCATACTGTTGTGAGAGAGATCAAGGACTCCAATGGCTTTCAGGTTTCCCAAGCTATCTGGGATGGTTCCAGTCAGCTTGTTGTGGCCCAAATTCAACACCTGCAGATATGACATTGATCCAAAGTCATCTGAGATAATTCCGTACAGAGAATTGTAGGAGAGATCAAGGTAGATCATGCTGCCATTGCTCTGAAAGGAATACACTGTTGTGCCAGTGTATATCCGCATCGACGGGCATGAACGGAGCATGGGGTGAGCAGCAAGTCGCTCTGTGCGTATACCCTCGAATTCAAGTAGTCCTCCAGAACCCCTGCAAGATGTACCTCCCTCATTCCTCGCGAATGCAAAGTGCTTTCCTGACACAACTCCGGGGACGATCTTCCCAGACTGGCTGGGAAGTGTAGGTGGAAGGGGGCCTGTCAGTTCATTGCTGTTAAGATCGAGCCAGATGAGGTTTTGACAGTTGCCAATCTCTGGGGGGATGGGGCCAGTCAGCGAATTGTTGCCCAACTGAAGAATCGCGAGGCTCTGGAGGTTTCCTATCCCTGCCGGTATGCTTCCGTTCAGCTGATTGTTGAAAAGCGAGACCCAAATCAAATCCTTGCAATTGGTGATGGAAGGCGGTATTGGCCCGGAGATGCGATTGTTGTTCAAGATCAGAGTCTGTAAGCTGCTTCCATTCGAGCAGATACTGTCAGGAATTTCCCCATCGAGATCATTAGCCCAGATAACCAAGTTCGTAAGCTGAGGTAGCTCCCACACTGGTAAAGGAATGGAACCGTTTAGATCATTGAAACTGAGATCCACAGTCCTGAGACTCTTGCAGCTTCCGAGCTCCGACGGTACTGCCCCCGAGAGAGAGTTGCCGGCAAGGGAGATTTTCTGCAAAGAATTCAGAGAAGAACAGAACCCAGATGGGATGTTGCCTGTAAAACGGTTGGAGCTGAGATCGAGCACTTGCAGCCCCGTTAAGTTGCGAAGAGACAGAGGAACGTTCCCACTGATATTGTTGAAAGCCAAAGAAAGGAATTTCAGGGATGTGATAGTGCTGACGACCGGGTCAATGAAATTGCCCGAGAGCTGATTCCTGCTCAGATCGAGGGTCAGCAGAGAAGAACATGAGATGAATGTCGATGGAAGCGCGCCTGTGATGCTATTGCTGGAGAGATTGAGCTCACGAAGAGTTTTACAAGTTGAGCCCAACTCGAGCGGAATTACACCTGAAAAATTGTTCTTCCCGAGAAACAGCTGCTTTATATTGCTGAGACTCCCCAACAATGGTGGAATCTTGCTTTCGAGAAGATTGCCGGTGAGGTCAAGCGTCTGAAGCTGCTGGCAGTTGAAAATGCTTGAAGGGAAATCAGGACCAGAGAGTCCGGTGTAAGACAGAACAAGCACCGTGAGGTTGCCGCACTGGCCGAATTCAAGAGCAGAGAACTGGCCTGAGAAATTGTTGCTAGAGATGTCTAGGTGACTCAGTGATGCCAAAGATATGCCGGAGGCCAGGGAGGAAGGGATCTCTCCCAAGAATAGATTGTAAGAGAGGTCGAGAACTCGAAGATTGTTGCAAGGTTGAGAGAGAGCAGCTAACCTGCCAGCAAGCTTGTTATCGGACAAGTTGAGATACTGCAAATTCTGGCAACTGGAGAGAGAATAGTTCAATAGCTGAGCATCCGAAATCTGATTGCGGGAGATATCGAGCTCAGACAGTGATGGGGCGAAAGGGAAAAGGCCACCAGTGATTGAATTGCGAGAGAGGTTGAGGGAGATGAGACTGTTGCAGGATTGCAGGAATGCTTGCGGTATCGATTGAGAGAAGTTATTGGATGAAAGATCGACCACTTGGAAGTTGCAGGGCGGAGAAGCTCTGCTGCTGCTGCTGGATAGATTGCCATAGAAAGAATTCCCTCTGAGACTTACATTCTGGAGATTTCGCACAACCATGAGATGATCAATAGAGAGACGGCCCACGAGGCTGCCATTGGTAAGATCGAGTCCGACCACCCGATGCTTCGAGCAGATTACTCCATTCCACGAACATGGATTTGGAGAGCTGGGATCCCAATTATGCAATAGGCCTTTTGGGTCTCCCTCTATCGATGAACGGAAGGAAATCAGCGCGGCCACGTCGGAGGTCTGCGGGGAGGACAGAGAGCGCGCCCCATGGGAAGGTGCCAGTTGGAAAAGCAACAGAAAACAGAAGAATCCGATCCATTCTGAAACTTTCATTCCGCGGTGGTGGCAGAAAAATTCCATCTTCTTCATCCTCTTCTCCTCCCAGCAAATCTCGATTCCCTTCTTTCTTTTTTTCTTTTCAACCTTCCTCACTTCGTATCAGCATCCGAAAAGACAGCTCTCCTTCTTCTGTTGGTATCATAATCAGAGAAATTAAATTACGAAAATATTGCTAACAGAAATGATAGAGATAAAGAAAAGACAAGGAGAAAAAAGAGGAATGGCGGAAAGAGATGGATGGGGCAAAGGAAACGAGAAACCTTTAAAAAGCTGGTGAGCAGGACTTGCTTTTGCAATCTTCTTCTTCTTCTTCCTCCGCTTCTTCAGCAGATATCATAAGCTTTTCTCCTTTGTATCTTGCAGGTAGAGATTTGAATATGGAAGGGTCGATATGAAATTGGGGAATCAGTGAATCGTAGCCTCTCTCGTTCTAGTCTCCCATCCAAAGAGGAGGAGGATATAAGAATTCCACGATGAATATGAATATCGCGTATCAGATCAGAGCTAAAAAAGCAGCAAGAGAGGAAGAGAGCTTCTTCTTCTCTTCTTGCTTTTGTTTTTGATGAGAGGGGTGAGAGAGAGCGAGAGTTTTTGTTAGTATTTTTTTGTTCTCAAACATCGAGTCGAGGAGTCAAAGCTCGGGTTTAACTCATCGAGGCTCCTCTCCTTGCTTTTTGCCTCCCGCTCTTTCTTTTTGCCTCTCTCTCTCTCTCTCTCTCTCTCTCTCTCTGGGGCTTTGGACAGGGAAAAGAAAAGAAAAAAGGAGAGAGAGAGAGAGAGAGAGAGAGAGAGAGAGAGAGAGAGAGAGAGGTGTAAATGTAAATGGGAGGAAGAACGTGATCCCTTCCTCCATTTTTATTTTAATTGAATGCACTCCTCTCCTCTCTCACTCCTTGCAGCACTTTCCAATAACACTCATACGTATAACATACATTTATACATGCGTATATTATATGAGTATTTATTACCACACCTTCAACTCGTGCATCAACATCCCCCTACGAGCCAAGCCTTCTTGGAGGTTTGGGCCACTCAAGCAATGGCTCAGATGTCTCCCAACATCACACAAATGTGTGCCCTCTCAACCAAGGAGAGAGGGTATCATAGAAAAGATAGTGGTCATATCACCCTCCACCACGGTAAATTTTTTGGCAGTGGGTCCTATTGGATCAAAGGTCAGAGTGAGTGACAAGGAATTGTGGGCCCAAAAAGCATCAAATATATATACATATATATACATATAAATATAAATTCTCCTGTGGCGTTTTGTTTTGTCCTTGAATGGAGAATCAGATACCGGCCTTGGACTTTTAGGGGGTGGGAAGGGAGGAGAGTAGAGACACACAAGTGCCCATGCATTTTCCTTGTTTCGGGGCAGAATTTCCAATCATTGCCATCCTCCACACGTAAACACCGCATGTCTCTTTCAATCCGCTCCATCCAAATCCCTCCAACTCACCTTTGACTAATACGCCGTAGCACTCCAAACCACTCTTATCTGAATTCGACCGGCAGTTGAACCAGTCAGTCAGGCATCCGGTTTACGGACCAACCAGTTGAATTTCTTTTTGAAAAATTAACGAATAATACAAAATTAAAAAAAATTAAATTACTAATATTAATATAAATATATAAATATTTTATTATAGTACTATATTATTTTAATTTATTTTTTATTTTATTAATAATATTAGAATTCAAAAAAAAAAAAAACGCTGTTAGACCAAACCGGATTGGGCGGCCCGTCCAATCCGGTTCTGATAACACTTCTCCAAACCCACTTGCTACTTGTTTAACGGTCCCAAATCAATGTATATGTCCCATTTTCTTGGGACGCGCCCCACCCACACCCCATCTAAATCGTGCCAGCGCTCGGGGAAGACTAAAAAAGAAGATGAATCCAGCTTGTGGACGTAAAAATCTTGTTTGAAAAATATGAAAATGATGAGATGGGGGTTGAGGCGGGAGGAGTTGCGCAGTATTGGCCTGCTGTCGCCAATGGCATTGTTTTGGTCGCTTTCCCGAGTCAACACGAGTGTCTTACACGCATCCCCACCTTGTAAATGGCCACCTTCTTCCACCCAAATTACCAAAACAACATTTTTCAAAAGCCCCAACTGCCCTGCCCTGCCCTGCCCTGTGCTCCGGAGTTTGTGTTGTGATGGGTGACCCACAAAAGTCAAAAGTCAGGGCGGGCCTCTGTGTAATTGATCTGCTTGTGCGGTCCAGTCCTCCGTCTCCTGATCATTTTCATTCAAATTCAAAAGCCGTTCCCCGTTTATTGTTTGTGGGTAATTCAAAGCTGCGATATATCGATGTGTGCTTCGCTTTACAGCTTTACAACGTTCCTGTCAAGAGTCTCGGGTGTGCATGGTTCGGGTTTGCCTCGAATTTTACTAGAGTTGGGCGGTAGTTTTTTTTTGGTTAATCCAAACTGGGTAGAATCCAACCCATATCCTGCTGAATGATAGGTTTGGTCTGGGTTCAAGGTTTGGGTATCGGAACCAAACCCAAACTCAATTACTATGAAAAAAAGAAAGATTATTTATAAAAAAAATTATATTTATTTCATCTTATTCTCTCTAATTTATTATTTTGTCCTTGCGATTAAACATGCTTTTAAGTAATAGTTTGCTTTTACATATGCTAAATGAGAAACTTACATCACCCAAGCCTATCTTATGAGAGTATTTCTAGTAATAAGTGTTAGC
>JAYJMB010005890.1:0-11534 GCA_036873735.1 Pouteria campechiana
GAAATTATTTGGTTTATTCCAAAGGCGACCAATTCCGGTCATGTCATTCCATTTACATTATTTCTTCCTCATTTTTTTGTCCTTGATACAAATATTTTGGCTATAACTTTTTCATATAATATCCTATTCATGTGATTCATGATTCATTGTAAGATAAATTTAAAAAGCGACAACTTTCATATTGAACACTTTTTCTAAATGATTCATATTATATGTCAAAAATTGGGTACAAGTCACACCTATATTATTTTCAACTTCATGTTCTCATACAATTGTGCTCAAAATATAAATTAAATTCAAATTTTTTTTCATTTTTAAAACTCAATAACACCATAATGCATTCAAACAGATAATTATCCCAAAATTAACACCCTCAAGTGTTATAGACTCCCCTCCTTAGAAAAAATTTCATCCTCAAAACTTTAAGCATCACTCGATTCTTATCATTTTTCTAAGCTTACAAATCTATTCACATCTTGCGGATTTGTATCCACATGATATACCATGCAAGCTGTGACTTTTTGATCATTGAAAGCTATTTTACTTTTACTAATTGTAACACATATACAAAACCCTATTCAGAGGCTTCAAAGTAGTAATACATTTCACTCACACTAGCATTCATCTCAATGGGTTTAACCACTTATAATTCAATCATATCAAGGTATTTTAATCATCACAAATTGCCAATAATATCTAGTTATTTAATCAATTTCATAATAATTTACCAAAATAGTTAGAATTCATCATAACGTTTAACATTTCCACTTAATTTCTTCAAATCTTAAAATACATCATAGTATAATCACTAAGCATAATCACCCTTTAATCAAACCACCTTGGGTCAAAATAATCAAATTCATATAACATTGTCTCTTTATAGTATTTACAAGAACTATAATTATTCAAATCAAGTTTGTTCTTCAATGCTATATTTTCCCAATCATACTATTCAAAATCAAATATAGTGTGATAGGCCATTTTCCCAAGGCATCTTTCAACATAATGCATCAATTGGGTGTTTCTCAAGCAATGATAATACAATTCATAAGATAACACATATGCAATCTCATAATTTAAGGCATAATTATTTTATAACATACCATATAATAATATATACTCATAATAATACTATAGTATCAGATAATGACTATACAAAATCAATATCATACTTAGGATGCCTACTATCTCACAATCCGAGCTATGCAATCTCATTCCATGCTATTATCCATATATGTCTCATCATTCATCCATCATCAAATTAATCTCACATGTGCAAATGGAACTATCATGTGGCCAATACCACCAAACAAGAATTCCTAAGTAAGAATCTGATATGTATTCAATTTTTGGGACATATTACTTCTATCATAAATTACATCGCTATATTATTTCCCAACCAATGTACCTAATTAATCAACATATATCTCACCTGCCACCATCCAATACCCTACATGGGAGGCCACAACAACATGGTCTAAACCACATTTAAGTGGCAACCATAATCAACTGTGCAAATAAAGTGGTCTAAACCCCAATAAAGTGGCAACCACTATGAAACAAGGTGATCTAAACCAGAATGAAGTGACAACCACTATCAAATAAGTGGTTTGAACCATAATTAAGTGGCAACCACTATCAAGTGGACTCATCTAGCTTACAACATTGGTATGATCCTGTCCATCCCTACAAGCTACAAATGTTACTAAATTCATGACAACATAATCAATGTCATCTCTGGTATCTAGCCATCACTGCAATCTAGGGATTGTGAGTTATCCATCCACGCCCACTAAATAAGCAAAAGAGTCCCACAATAGGCTAATCAGGCCTCTTCACCATCAAAGGCAGCATCAATAAAACAAATAAAGCTCGGAGAGAGGTAGAATCCCAAATAACCCACAGGTCCCTGGATCAAAACAAGGCTCTGATACCATCTTTGTAGCACCCCACCAACCCACAACACCCCCAGCCGAGGGTTGCTACATGTTTATACATGAATGTGCTGGCATGCAAAATTTTAAATAAAAATTTTGGCAGCACCACCCCCAAGATTGAGTGATGTGAAGGAAAAAGAATTATTCGCACAACATACCTGATAAGCATTTCAACATCATAGCGTATAAAGATAACTAATGTCTATCATTATATTTTTCATTTAAAATTTATGTACATCCCATCAAAATATAATTTCATTCCAAGTCTTTCAAAATAAGATGACATCCCCACTATTCATAAACAACTCGGGATCAGGTTCTCTACTTGTCCCTACTTGAGCACCAACTCCCTATTGGGCTATCTCGCTTGTCTCATTATCTAAATTTTTTTTTTGATAAAACAAAGTGAGTCTAGGCAAACTCAATAAGTAGAAAAATATTTAGAAACAATAATTTAACACAAATTTGATTGCAAACAAATCCTATGCATATCATGCCCATGCATCTACCTCACCACTCCATCATCCACATACCATAAATCAATTCACCTACACCGGCATAGCGAAATTTCTATCACTATTTGACTTCCATGAATTATGCACAGGTCATGACACATGGAGTAACACCCCTCACTTTATAACCTTATAATTGAACAACCCAACCAGTGCCTCCATCCCATGTCTCCACCATAATTCCATGCCACGTATACAGTAACCACATCACTCACCATCAGTACATACATCACTGACGTGCCCTCTTGGCACTCACACCCATCATTCACACATCCACCACAACCACAATCTTCATAGCTTCTCATATGCCTTTCTCAAGAATAATGCTCATAAAACAAATACATGCATTACATATATCATTTCTCAAGGGTTTAGAAACACAGTTAGGCAAAATACAAGAAATTTCATCATAACACATAAACATATCAAATTCTTAAACTCATATCATAAATAACTTATAAAAACCCATCACATATAATAAACATGATTCATAGAACTAAATATTTGCAAAATCAAATTAAAATACTCCTACTTACCTGAAATGGGAATTTCCCAACTTTCTCTATTTCCTTCTACTTGTAATTTTCAACTGTTCAAGAATCCTCCATCAAGCCTAAGATAAATAATCATATGTTTGTTAATTCATTTAAGTATTTTCTTTCATTTCATTATGAATTCACTAAAACCCTAACTCCTATTTGGGTGTAATAGTAGATTTCCCACATTTTGACACTTCCAAGCCAATACAACTATGCTAAAGTGAATCATCATGCCTAATTACAAAATTAAAAATATTTAATTCATATTTTACATAATTAATATTCATTTATATCAAAATCCTCAAATATTAATTTTTCCTAAAATCCCAAAAAGCTACTCTTGCTTGATTAACACTAATAGCATAATAGGAATAATTAATCTCGCTTACCTCCAGCTTTCTCGCACTTCAACCATAGCTAAGATGTGGATTTCTCTTGGGTTTTTCATCGCTAGTGGGAACAAAAAAAATGGTGAAGAAGAAAACAATAATAAGCCTCTGTCTAATGAACCATCGTATATATCCAAAGGTAGTTACTGTTCACTCATTTTCACTATTCATTTAGAGTAGTTCTTAAAAAAATTCCTATCTTAGGCTATAAAGATCAAAATTAAATGATTCAAGAGGATATGTAAAGATAATTTCAATACCTATAACTTTCATGCCTGATATTTTTCAAATTATGGCAGAAATTAGGGAAAAAATCAGTTACAATCACTTCTCCATCGTCCATGTTACTGATCACACTGATAGCTTGGAGCAACTTTACAAAAAAATTCATATCTTGCGATATATAGCTCCAATTTAGGTGATTTAAATTTATATGGGTAGGTAATTTCAATTAAAATAATGTTTATAATGAACATTTTTCCAAATTCAATTTCTAAATAAGCCAAATTCACTTGCACCACACTGCCACGTCAACAATATTTTCTGGATATGTTATTTTTTTGTAGTTTCAGTAAAATGATCATATCTTAAGCTATAAAGCTCTTATTTGAGTGATTAAAAATCATGTGAATATAAAATTTTGATATCTACAACTTTTATGTTAAACCTTTATCTAATTTTAGATCATAATTAGGATAAAATTTATAATCTTTAGGCTAAATGTTGTTGCCAACATAGTGCAATTCTACCAAAAATTCATAACTTTAACCATACAACTCTAATTTTGGTGATTCAAGAATCCATGAATAATAAATTACTAGATCTATAAATATTGTGTTGGGAGATTTTCCGAATTCTATTTTTAAACCCTTTAATGTACTTGTTGTTACTGCTAAGTGTCCCATTGACATTAATTTAGGACCAATTATAACTTATATAATGCTAAATCATGATTTAATATTAACCTTTATCATTTATCCAATAATTCTAAAGTTCAATTAATCTTACCACTTAGTATTCATCATTTACACTTAATCAAATTAAACTTTATAAACTTACCAAACTTCACTCATTAACATACCTTAATATATCAATACAATCTTATACCAAAATTCAGGGGCTTACATTGTACCTACCTTACAAAAATTTTCATCCTCGAAACTTAAATTATAAGCCCAAGTAAGGATATCTTCATCTCATCTCATCCTCAAATTCTGAAGTGGCTTCAACTTCTGAATGATTACTCTACTGAATTTTCACAAGTCAGATTGCTTTATTCTTGAGCTGCTTGATTTTAGTATCAAGCACTTTCTCTAGCATCTCGACATATTGTAGATTTTCTCTAATCATCACTTGTCTAAGCTAATACACATGCGACGGATATGGTATATACTTTCTTAATGTAGAAACATGAAACACATCATGTATACTAGCCATTAATGGTGGCAAAGCAATCCATAAGCCACTTTCCCAATCCTTTCTAAAATTTCATAGGACCAATATAGCTAGGACTCAACTTGCCTCTCTTTCCAAATATGACAACTCCTTTCATTGGCGATACTTTCAAGAACACTTTTTCATGAACTAGGAATTCTAATGGTCTCTTCGTTGTATCCGCATAGCTCTTCTGCCTTGATTGAGCTATTTGAATTCTTTCACGAATATGAAATACTTTTTCTACTGTGTCAGCAATCATTTGGGGACCTACTACTGTGCTTTCCCCCACTACATCCCAACACAAAGGTGATTTGCATTTTCTTCCATATAGGGCTTCATATGGCACTATTTGGATGTTAGAATGATAATTGTTATTATAAGAAAACTTAGCCAGTGGCAAGTACTCAGCCCGTGAGCTTCCCCAATCCAAGACACACACCCATAGCATGTCTTTCAATTGTTGATTTACTCTTTTAGTTTGACCATCTATTTGCAGGTGATAAGTGGAACTGAATTTAAGCTGTGTTCCTATTGCTTTATGCAGCCCTGTCCAAAACCAAGAAGTAAATACTGAACCTCTATTAGATATGATCACTTTAGGTACTCCATGTAATCTAACTATCTCCTTATGATATATCCAAGCAAGCTTCTTGGTTGAATAATTAGCTTTAGTTAGGATGCAGTGCGCCAATTTCGTCAGACGATCAACAATTACCCATATGCTATCATAACCTACAGTTGTCTTAGACACTACAATCAAATCCATAGTAATCTCATTCCACTTTCATTCTAGCACATCTATGGGTTACAGTTATCCACCTTGCCTTTGATGCTCAACCTTCACTTGTTGGCATGTCAAACATTTGGCTACAAATTTTGCTATGTCACTTTTCATGCCTTCCCACCAAAACTGAGCTTTCAAGTCCTGATATATTTTGTATAACCAGGATGGATGGTATAAGGAGTGTAGTGGGCTTCTTATAACATTATAGGAAAAATAGAAGCCTCTCTAGGGATAGCCACTCTACCTGTATATCTCAACACTTTATCCTCTTCAATTGTAAAGTTAGGTAGCTCATCCTTCTTGGTTCTTTCTCTAATATTTTGAAAGTTTTCATCTTTAGTCTCTTCCTATGCTTGTTTAATCTCCTCAAGAAATGTGGGTTGCAACCTTAACTAACTAATTTTTGCTACAATACCCTCTATCCCCACGTGCAATTACATATGTCTCATCTTTTCAATTAAATCATTTTGCTGAGTAAGCAAACTAGCCATACTACTACCAGACTTATGACTAAGTGCATCTGCTACCACAGTGGCCTTGCCTGAGTGATAATGAAGTGTGATATCATAGTCTTTCAACAATTCTATCCACCTTCTCTACATCATATTCAATTCCTTCTATGTGAAAAGATATTTCAAACTTTTATGATCAATATAGAAATCATACCTCTCACCATATAAATAATGTCACCATATCTTCAATGCAAATACAACTATAGCAAGTTCCAAATCATGAGTAGGGTAGTTCTACTCATGTGGCCTTAGTTGCCTCAATGCATATCCAATCACCTTTCCATTCTACATTAGAACACATCCTAATCCTTTTTTTGAGGCATCACTGTAAATTTTGAAACCACCTTTCTTAGAAGGCATTGTTAATACTAGAGCTTCTACTAATCTTCTCTTTAATTCCTGAAAAGCATCTTCACATTTATCAGTCCACTCAAACTTAACTCTTTTCTGAGTCAATTGGGTCAAAGGGACTACAATAGCAAAGAATCCCTGTACAAATCTTTGATAATATCCAGCTAGTCCCAAGAAACTTAGAACTTCTATTACATTTGTGGGTTTAGCCTAATTGACCACTGCTTCTATTTTATGTGGATCCACTGTGATCTCATCTCCTGATACTAAGTGACCTAAGAATGCAACAGATTGCATACGAAAGTCACATTTCTATAATTTAGCATATAGTTTATCTTCTCTAAGCTATTGCAGTGTCAACTACAAATGATCCTTATGCTCTATATCATTCTTGGAATATATTAGGATGCCATCAATGAAAACTATAACAAACTGATAAAGATATTGCCTAAATACCCTATTCGTCAGATCCATAAAAGTTGCTAGAGCATTGGTCAATCCAAATGACATCACTAAAAACTCATAGTGCCCATATCAAGTCAAGAAAGCTATTTTCTATATATCTGCATCTTTAACCCTCATTTGATGATAACTTGACTATAGATCAATCTTAGAAAACACACATGCTCCTTGCAACTGATCAAGCTGATGATTAATGCGAGGTAAGGGATATTTATTCTTTATAGTCCCCTTATTGAGCTCACAGTAATCTATACATAATATTAGACTACCATCTTTCTTCTTTATAAATAGAATAGGAGCCCCACAAGGTGAAACACTTGGTCTAATAAAACCCTTTTCTAGTAGATCCTGCAGTTGTTTCTTCAATTCCTCCAACTCCACAGGTGTCATTCTATATGGTGCCTTAGATATTGGGTCTGTAGGCTGTAGGTCAATGCCAAACTATGGGTATATAAATTTTGAATGAAAAATATAAATGATAGACATTAGTTATCTTTATACGCTATGATGTTGAAATGCTTATCAGGTACACTACACAGATGGTTCTTTTTCCTTCACATCACTCTATCTTGGGGGAGGTGTTGCCAAAATTTTTATTTAAATTTTGCATCGGTCAGTACATTCATGTATAAACATGTAGCAACCGTCGACCAGGGGTGGTGTGGGCCGATGGGGCACTATAGAGATGGTATCAGAGCATATGTGAAGATATTAAGAATCATAGTGATCTAATCTGTGGTGAGCTATGATGATGGAAGCAAAAGTTGGGCAAATAGGGAGCATTAGTTATGAGAAATTTGAAATATATGTGTATTTACATTTATTAGATACATGTTATTTGTTTAATTCTTAGCGTTGTATTTATGCTACATAGATAAAAGAGATATGGATCCAAAGAAAGCAATAGATAAAGGGAAGGCACACCAGACTGCCGAGGAATCTCAATCAAGAAGGTCGAATACGCGATCCTAAGCTACAGGGATCATGATTAGGGAGTAGGAGGCTTAAGATGCTGAGACTGGCAGTAATGAAGCCGGGGAGGAGTTAGTGCAAGAGAATTGAATTTAGGCAATGCTATGGAACAAAGGGCTAGACAAAGAAAACCTAAGGTTGTGGGCCCAAGTATTGCACCAACTCCCATGCCAGTTCTTACACCAGAGGGAAGGTCAGAGGCTGACCTGACGGGTGTAGTTAGGATGTTATTGGGTGTAGTTCAAGAGATGCACCAAGATATGAATCAGTACTTTAGAGGAGCTAACTAGGAGTGAAGATCAACTAGTCCTATATTTAGGGGGGGGGGTGACAGAGGTTCAAGTAAGTGAAGAGGTACAAAGACTCGAGTTAAATGAGGAAGAGGAGGAGGGCCAAATGGTGGACCTGTGACCATTGGCTGATGCCAAAAGGCAACAAGTGAAGGATGAGAGGGCTAATATGAAAGCCTTTCAAGGCATGCATCCTCCAGCATTCTGTGATGACAGAGATTTCATAGTGGTGGATGATTGGGTCCTCAAAATGGAAAAGATATTCGAGTACCTCTAGTGCACGGATGACCAGAAGGTCAGATATGTTGTCTTCATGCTTGAGGGGGCAACAGATAAATGGTGGAGAACAGAAAAGAGGAGATTGCCTAGTGGCAGGTTAGGCATCATGTAGCATGAGATTTTAGAATTATTTTATCAGCATTATATACCTACAAGGGAAAAGTCAAAGCGGGCATGTGAATTTGCTTCCTTGGTGCAAGGAAAGATGACAGTTGTAGAGTATCATGCTTAGTTTTGCTCTTTCTCCTAGTTTGTCACTTGGACAGATATGGGCCCGAGGAAGAGTGCCAAAAAATTTCGCGATGGTTTGAGGCCATCCATCAGAGGCAAGTTATCTATGCTTGATTTAGGTGATTATGCTGATATTTTGGATCAAGCATGTCGGGCCGAACAAAATGAGATGGAATGGGCTTTACCTAGCAATTCTGCTGAAATACATTAGGATATTCCCTCATAACTGGGATATCTTCTAATCATCTGGTTTTAGGCTCGGCATCCACCATTGAAGAAAGATACGCAACATAGCCCTTCTGAATTAAACTCATGGCTTTCAAGGTTGACACCAATTTAGGGAAATCCCCCTAGGGTTTTCCCATAAACGTAAATGGCAGTTCATCCTGGGTTGTATTATTATTCACTTCTCTTGGCAGTACACAACCACACATCATCGGGATAGCCAATCCATACCTAATATAACATCAATATCTTTAACATCTAAAACTACCAGGTCTACATAGAATACCCTACCTTCTATAACAATCCTGAAAGACCAACACATCTCAGTGGCAACACATATAGCTCACAATGGAGTCAACACTCTCATTACCACATGCATGGGAGACTTGTGCAACTGAGCTTTTAATGCAAATCTCAAAGATACAAAAGAGTGTGTGCCACCAGGATCAAATAACATGTGTGCGAGGTAATCACCAATCAAAATATCACTTATCACTATACCACTGGCCATCTTGGCCTCCTCTGCAGTGGCTACCTGAATAGTGTAACAACATGTGGCCTCTACTCATTATGTTGCTGCTATGTTGGTGTTGCTGCTGGTTCTGGGGTTGAGTCTGAGGATGTCCTCTCTGTCCTCCATGACCAAAAGCATACTGCCTACCCATTGGTTATTGTTGTACTCTGGTAGGTGGCACATCTCTTACTTGAGATCCTCCTACCTGAGGATAAGTACACCTGTTCTGCCTGTGACATGAAACATTAGTGTTAGGGCATTGTGTCACACGGTGTCTTGGTTCACCATAACCAAAACATATAAAATTGCAACTTCGAAAATCACCGACATGCCTCCTTGCACAAAAGTCATACTCTGGCAAACCACTAGGCTGAGATGTGCCACCTACAAGAGTACAGCAACAACCTATGGGTAGACAGTATGCTCTCGGTCATGAAGGACAGAGAAGACATCCTCAGACTCAACCCCAGAACTAGTAGCCACATCAATATTAGCAGTAGCTTATTGAGCAGAGGCCATAGGTTGCTGCGACTATTCAAGTAGCTACTGCAGAGGAGGCCTAGACGGCCAGTAGTGTAATGATAGGTGATCTTCTGATTAGTGATTACCTTGTGCATGTGTTATGTGATCTTGGTGCCACACATTCTTTTGTATCTTTGAGATTTGCATTAAAAGATCAGTTGCACAGGTCTCCCATGCATGTGATAATGAGAGTGTCAACTTTATTGTGAGTTGTATGTGTTGCTACTGAGATGTGTTGGTCTTGCAGGATTGTTATAGAAGGTTGGCTAATCTATGTAGACCTGGTAGTTTTAGATATTAAAGATGTTGATGTTATATTAGGTATGAATTGGCTATCTCAATGATATGCGGTTGTGTATTGCCAGGAGAAGTGAATAATAATACAACTGTAGGATGAACTCCCATTTACTTTTTTGGAAAAACCCTAGGGGGATGTCCCTAAATTGGTGTTAGCCTTGAAAGCCATGAGTTTGATTTAGAAGGGTTATGTTGCGTATCTTGCTTCAACGATGGATGCGAAGCCTGAAACCAGACGACTAGAAGATATCCTAGTTGTGAGGGAATATCCTGATCTATTTCCAGCAAAATTATCAGGTTTACCACCAGATCGAGAAGTAGAGTTTGGCATTGACCTACAGCCTGGTGCAGACCCGATATCTAAGGTAGTGTATAGAATGATACTTGAGAAGTTGGAGAAATTGAAGAAACAACTATGAGATTTGCTAGACAAGGGTTTTATTACACCAAGTGAAGAAAGATAGTAGTCTAAAATTATGTATAGATTATCATGAGCTTAATAAGGTGACTATAAAGAATAAATATCCCTTACCTCACATTGATGATCTGCTCGATCAGTTGCGAGAGGGATGTGTATTTTCTAAGATTGATCTACAGTCAGGGTATCATCAAATGAGGGTTAAAGATGTAGATATATAGAAAACAACTTTCAAGACTCAATATGGGCACTATGAGTTTTGGGTAATGCCCTTTGGCTTGACTAATGCTTCAGCAACTTTTATGGGTCTGATGAACAGGGTATTCAGGCAATATCTTGATCACTTTGTTATAATCTTCATTGATGACATCCTGATATATTCCAAGAATGATATAGAGCATGAGGATCATTTGCGGTTGACACTGCAATGGCTTAGGGAAGATAAATTATATGCAAAATTGAAGAAATGTGACTTTTGGATGTAATCTATTGCATTCTTAGGTCACTTAGTATCAAGAGATGGGATCGCAGTGGATCCAGATAAAATAGAAGTAGTAGTCAATTGGGCTAGACCCACAAATGTAACAGAAGTTCAAAGTATCTTGGGACTAGCTGGATATTAACGAAGATTTATAGAGGGATTCTATTATACTCCCTTTGACCCAATTGACTCAAAAAAGAGTTAAGTTTGAGTGGACTGATAAATGTGAAGAAGCATTTTAGGGATTAAAGAGAAGATTAGTAGAAGCTCCAGTATTAACAGTACCTTCTGGGAAAGGTGGTTTTGAAATTTACAGTGATGCCTCAAAAAAAGGGTTTGGGATGTGTTTTAATGCAGAATGGAAAAGTGATTGCATATGCAT
>JAYJMB010005891.1:0-11533 GCA_036873735.1 Pouteria campechiana
AAGGCGACCAATTTCGGTCATGTCATTCCATTTGCATTTATTTCTTCCTCATTATTTACTGTGCCTGATCTTTTCGCATTTTCAGCGATCTCAAACACACCTCTAGCTGAGATGTGAAAGACAACCAACACTGAGCTCAAATAAGGTTTGCTATATCAATATAGGTTGTGTCCAAGCCTCTCTTCTAAATCCCTTCATGATGAATCATGGAACTATTGAAAATCTCTTCCACTTGTTCATTAAAGAATGTGGGCATGGGTGGTGCATTAAGATCAGTTGTCCTTCTCTTCCTAAAGGGACCGAGACAAATAGACTTCCTTGGAGGCATGATGATAATACAAGATAGAATATAGAAGCACAATAGTAGAGCACTCCCAAGGAATCAAATTTACTAAACTTCTTCAAAGCAAAACCACACCACTCCACTCAACTATCAAAAAATACAAGCATCAATCAAGAAAATGAGCTTATACCATTATGACCAAGTCACTTTTTCACCAAGGCATTTCACCAAACAATAGCATGCATGTAGAATTTTTACCGCCAATGCCATGATATCTTCTCAAATTCAATCTCAATACATACACACATCAAGCACAAACAACCTTGCAACACAAGCCCAACCAAAAACTACACCAACTTGGCACAAACATTTCAATAAACACTTGATGTGCAACACTTCAACCAAGCTAATACACAAAAAACCCCACTTCAAATCCACCCAAACTTCCAAAAAACCAAAGCACTATACTAAGACAGCTAATAGAATGAAGATGGAGATGATCCAAATGACTTACTTGTGATTTCAAAAGAAGTGCATGAAGTAGACAACCCCACTTGAAAATTTTCTTAAGGAAGATGATGAATAGTGGAGTGGGAGAGTTGAATCTAAGGATGGAATGGGAGATGGAAGAGTGTGGGTGTGATTCTTGAAGCTTTTGAGTTTGAGTGTGGATATGGGTTTAGGGTTTTGGGGGTAAGGTTTTGGGAAGAAGGAGAGAGAGGGAGAAGAGAGGTTGAATGAAAAGGGAGTGAGGAAGGTGATGGAGTGTCCGTGGGTTTTAAGGAGAGGGGAGGCCGTAAGGCGACGCCACCCCACTGCCTCTTTTCAAAAAAAAAATCTTTCTTTTTATGCTAAACGGTCAGGGCACCAGCGGCTTGGCACCCACTCAATGCCTCCATCATGTGTATTTGTCACCTTGAAAACTTTCTCTTTTCCTGTTTATTTCATTACTCTTGATTTGATCTCCTTGCTTGAATTCTTTATTTATTCATTTACCCCTATCAGCATGAAACAATGATATATTAAGTATAACAACTATGAAAATATAAATATAATCCAATAACTCAATAATCAAAACAACTTAATTAAAATAATGCACTAGCCTACTTTAATAATGCAAAAAACATCACTATGTCTAGCAAATTGAAAAGACTGAAAATAAAAAAAAAACTTAGGTTGCCTCCCAAGAAGCATTGTATTTAACATCTAGGCAAGATGAACTCCCTTTTTTTTACAAATTTTCCACACTATGTTTCACTGCAATTTCTTTAGCTTGCTCATGTTGGCTAGGCAACTTTCCAGGTCTGTGTCCTTGTATTGCTTCTACAATTTGCCCTAACTGAGTTTCCATCTTTTTCATGGATGCCTCCATGTCGTGGAACCTAGAATCAATATTTTGGAATTTAGTTGAATGATTCTAGAGCTCAGTTTGTGTTGCTTGCATGAAATTTTGGAGTGTTTCTTCAAGTGTAGGCTTTTTCTGTTGAGATTGAAATGAGATTCTAGTTTTATTTTGATTTCTTTCATTATTCCAAGAGAAATTAGGATGATTCCTCCAACTAGGATTGTAGGTGTTTGAGTTTGGATCATTCCTTGGCATCTGGTTGTAAAAGTTCATTACATTGGCTGGCTCAGCATCACCTGCAAAATATTCATTCAAAGGAAAAATATTAGGTAAATGTCCTCAATTACCACAAAGAGAACAAACCTCTATAGGAGCAGATTGTGGTTGCTTCAATTTCACCATCATTGAGCACATTGTCTTCATCTGCTTAGCCATCTCTGACATCTGCATAGATAAATCAAGATTTGTATTTACTACATAGAGTCCCATAGATCTACTTCACAGACTTTTCTATTGGGAATTTGCTCCCAACATCTCATAAAGTTCATAAGTATCCTTTAGAGTCTTTTCTCCCATGGCTCCACCTGCAGCATTATCAACCATGGCTTGGCATGGTTGTGTCTGTCCATTATAGAAAAATTATTTAAGCAACTCTAGTGGATATCTATGATGAGGGCATTGAATTAGAGTTGCTTTGAACTTTTTCCATGCTTCATGGAAAGCTTCACCATCCATTTGAGCAAAAGTGGCTATTTTGCTTCTTAATTCAGTAGTTTTTGCATAAGAGTAAACTTTCCCAATGAATTTATTATACACTGCTGCCCAAATTATCAATGAGCTAGGAGCTACTTTCATGTACCATGTCTTGGCTACATCTTTCAAAATGTATGGGAAGCATCTCATACGTAACTGATCTTCTATTATCCCTTGTAATGGAAAGGTTTGGATGGTGGCATAAAAATCACGCATAAAAGTTAGTGAATCTTCTGAAGCTAATACATGGAAAGATGGGAGCATGTTAAAGTGGATATGTTTCAAGTCATAGTTCCTAGAATCCTCATCTAACACAATGCATGATGGTGAAATCCCTATAGTAGGGACTGCAAACTCTTTCAATAATTGTTGAGCATGTTGAGCCTATTACACTTGTTACACTGGTTGATTCACTCAGATTTCCACATTGTTAGCCATGCTTACTTCTTCTTCTTTGTTTAAAATTTCAATTTTAATTTCCACTTTGCCAAAATGATTATCTCCTAGAAATAGAGTAGGGTTCAAAGATCTCCCTGCATGGATTCACAATACTACAACAAAAAGAATAAAATAATTAAAAATAATTTTATATACAATTATACACAAAAACAAAAATTAAAAGGAAATGTAACTAAACTTACTTAAATTAGTTTGGAACCATTCCCCAGCAATGGCGCCAAAAACTTAATGTTTCAAATTATAATTCCTTGCAAGTGTACAGATGTATAGCAATATAGTATGTAACTGTAAGGGTCAATCCCACACTACAGAGAATGGTAAACCAACTTAATTAATCTTAGTTACTAAGTATAAAACTAAACAGACTTTGAATAAGATGTGATATAATTTTAGAAACTTAATATAATAAAAGTAAATAAATAGGTAAGGATAGTGCAGAGAAATTAATAAGATGAAGAAGTCTAGGGTTCTGATTTTACCACAAGGTGATAACTCTTAGCCAATGAATGTTGGATTTAATGTCTCACTTGGGTTCGTTCTTTCAAGCATAAGATCATTATCATTTTGATGTGCGGGTTCAAATCTAGTGCTTTCACTTATTCCAATTACCTATGATGTTTAGTATAATTGAGGTGAAAATTCATTAACTTCAAGAACATAAGAACCTAAATAGAATGGTTTAGCATATGATGTGTACCTTAAACATCTATCATTCTCATTCAAGAGAGCTCATGGTTTTGCATATGTTGTGTACCTTAACCATGCTTTGATAAATAATCTAACTCATAATATTGTTGAACAAGCAATAAAATAAATTAAATCATTACAAATAACATCATCAATGAAGCAAGATCATATAACATTAATATTATCCAATAGTCCATAACAAAGAGTTTCAAAAAGGGCTATGTATTCACCCTAGAAAAAGGTATTTAGCTCATAAGAGAAAATAAAACAATTCCCTGTGACAAGATGATAACAATGAAGAACATCTTCTCCCTTTCTTCTTTCTTACTTGCAATCCCTTCTTCTTCTCCACGAGAAATCTCCTGAAAATGGCTCTAAAACTCAGAGAAAAACTCTAAAAAATGAAAGTGAAGAACCCGTCAAAAACCCTAAGTTTTTCCTTAAAAGGCAGCGAAAATATGCAATTGCAGAAAAGTTCGTAAAACTATCCATCTCGAGTGCTGACGGTGTAGGTACGCTACCAGCCAGTGGTGGTCCAGTATGGGGGCCGGCGACGCTGGCTCGCTACTCAGTCCTTCTTGTTCTATTTGCTTCATTTGCTCCATCTTTGTAATTGCTTCTTTACCAACCTTTCTCTTCTTTTTCATTCTTTGCCATTTTCAAAGCTTTTGATAAAATCCAACAAATAAGCATTAAATTCATTTAAAAAAACAAGGATTTATGATTAAATAAGCTAAAACATGTGTAATATATGTGTATGAAATTAATTTATCGGGAACCAACCCGGCAGATAAAACAGGTTTTGAGATAGAATATGGGGGAACCAATATTAGAAGAGGGGCAGACATCTCAAGGAAGGTGTGGGATCGAATTAAATATGAAAGCCTTCCATAATATCTGTCTTTAAAGGGAAAAAAGACCACAGAATAGTGGACAAATGAATGGAGAAGATATTCAAATAAATGAGATGTCCAGAACAACATAAAATTCTCTATGAAGTCTAATAGTTAGAAGGCGATGCTGAAAGCTAGTGGAACATGGAGAGCTTAATTGTCATCAAGGAGGGAGCGAGCTTGTCATGGGCGAATTTATGAAGAGCATAGTCTGTTAATATGTACTACCTAGTGAAGGGCTAGGCAAGCCATGAAATTTATGACCTTAATACAACATGAAAGAATTGTGGAGGAATATCATGAGCAATTTAGATTGTTGGCACAGTTTGTACCATGGGCACAGATAGACTTAGTGGAGATAGTTCAAAAGTTCCAAGAAGGATTGAGGTTGTCAATCCAGAGGGATGTGGCCCTATTAATGTTAACAAGATATGAAGATATTTTGGAGCATGCTCATATAAGGGAAAGGGAGGAAGAAGAATAGAATAAACTAAGAGAATGGACGTGTGCTCGAGACAGTGATCCAGTACGCAACAAGAAGCCCCGAATTGAGCAGGGAGCAGTACACCTTCTGAAAAAGTTCATTTTAATTATAAATAATCAGAACACTTGAGGTTTGAGTATCTACTCTTATTTAGAAGGACGGGAAGATGACCAACTAGATCATCCCTAGGACAATTGAGAGAAGTAAGTCAAACATCTGAGTAGGCACGGAAAGTAAGATAGAAGAGGCCACTCATTTGGTTCTAGTGTGGTGAACCCAGTAACATGTGACACGATTGTCATTCCTTACAAGGGAGGAGTGAGAGTGTAGCCTCTTGAGCACCATCACAACCTGCACATGGCTGATTTCAGATAATGGGCAGAGACAGTGGACCTAATATCACCCCTGGACATCAACAAGGGGAGTAGAGGCCTCAAATGATGGCAATAGTACAAGCTACAAATGCCCAGGAAGCTCAGGCTATGAACCACGTGGTCACAGGTAATCATTTTGTTATGATTGCATGACATATGTATTATTTGATCTAGGTGCATCTTAATCATTTATGGCTATTACATATGTGGAGAGAGCAAGATTATTTAAGTCCCCTATGCATCATGTGATAGAAGTGTCTACTCCATTGAAAGTAGTTAGCATAACTACTGAAGCATGTTATGACATTCCTATAGTAATTGAGAATAGGTAGTTTTATTCTAACTTGATTGTGTTGAATATGGACGGTTTAGATATTATATTGGGTATGAATTGCGTAGCCAAGTATGAAGCTAATATTGATTGGAAAACTAAATAGGTGATCCTGAAAGCTCCTGATGAGGTAGAAATCATCTTTAGCAGTTCGCCTAAAGGTGAGGTGCCTAAATTGGTATTGGCTATGAGATCCCTCAGCCTAGTGCAACAGGGGTGTGAAGCCTATTTGGTATTCACTATTGATACTCATTCTGAACATCGAGCGTTAGAGTAGATACCTGTAGTACGAGACTTCCTAGATGTATTTCTAGGGGGAATTGTCCGAATTGTCCTTGGAACGGGAAGTGTAGTTTAGTTTAGTGTTGATCTCCAACTGGGAGCAAAATGAATACTTAAAGCTCGATACAAAATTGCGCTGGTGGAGTTGATAGAATTGAAAGTACAATTGTAGGAGTTATTAAATAAAGGATTTATACGTCCTAGTGTGTCACCATGGGGTGTACTAGTACTGTTTGTGAAAAAGATGTCAGCATTATTATGTATGATTTTGATAATAACAAAACTTTTATTAAGAGAAGAAACTCGCATGGTTAAATATCTAACAACCATATGTATGATTATGAATTGATAAATATTAATTAACATAAATACAACCATGAATGATTAATTACACAAGCAAACATTCCTCACATTATGCTATGCATAACATTAATTACTCTTTATTGCAAAACTTGCTAAATCATACTAAGCACTGTAATTACTTAGGCTTTCATATTATGCATTTAAAAAAATGCATATTATCCTTGCTTTATAGAATATTATAATCACATGAGGATAAAATTAATTTTGATATTATATATGAAAGCTAATAAGGTAGCAATTGCAGAAAAATACAAGTGCAACATAATGATCATCCGCAACAAACTACCACAACTATCTACTACATTCCAAAGGAGTTGAACTAATGAAAATTGTGGAAGAAGAAAAAGAAAATAGAAGGTTTAGACACAAGCAACAAAGAAGGTTGCATTAGATGCTTCCACAAACAAAAGCAATGAGAGATAAACACAGCTTCAAAGATGCGCTACAACAAGTTTGCGTCATCTATTAACCTCAATGAGAAAATTTCAAATAGACAAATGCAAGACAAATAAAGTTGAAGACAAAGCCATGGTCGAAGAAGCATAAAGCTATTCACAAATTCAAACTATCTACACTGACTAGACAAATCTTGTTTGAGATGAAGAAAGAAGAAGAAGTTTCATCAAATACTCAGACAAAGAAAGAAAGAAGAAATTACCGCCCATACAATCATGCACAAAGAAAGAAAAACTTTGTCTTATAAACAAAGTTACAAGAATGGATCAGTCAGAGGATAAAAAGGAAATATGAATAAATAAGGGGGTGCAACTTCACCTGAGCTAAGACAGACAAATGAATATTAAAGAAACAAAGAAGTTACAAGAACAAACCCCTTCTATTGCTCGAAGTGTGCGGAACAGTTGAAGAACTTTACTTCATCTCTAGATCAAAAGTTCATCTGTTACCTACGACAAAGAAAGTATCAGCCAAAGTAGAAGACAAAGTAGAAGCTGCACAGTGAGCATAAACGAAGCTGAATAGACAAAGTGTTGCGTGGACCAAAATGGGCTTCAACAGACAAAAGCATGATTGGTCTACAACTTACAATAGACAAACCCAGGCAACGTGTTTAGTACTCTGTCCAAGATAAAGAAGAACATAGTTCATCTATTGCTTACATTAGACAAATATAATACTTCATCTATTCAAGAAAGTTAAAGCAAGCTTCGTCGACCATCTCCAATAGACAATGAGGAACAAAAGAAGAATACTATACTTCATCTGTTAGAGCAAGACAAAGCAAACTTCAACCATCACCTCCAACAAATAATGAAGAACAGAGAAAAAATATCCCACTTCATTTGTTCGTATAGAAGGAGAAGGTTATCAATTGATAAGCCCAACTTCAATAGCATTACCAAGAGTTAGTCTATTATCTACGATAAACAAAGCACATACACGAAGGATTGATTAATAAACAAATCTCTTGGAGTAATTTTGGCAGACAAGAAAGAGTTATCAGTCAGTTCAACTCCATCTACACCATTCAAAGTTTTTCTACTACTTGCAGCAGACAAAATCATTCTTATGGAAGTTCAATTGATAGACAAACCTATGAAGAATTTGTCTATAACTTTTGGCAAACAAATGCAGATAGAAAGAGGCCACAATTTGTCAAAGGAAAATTGACTAAGCCTATATAACACCTGTGGTATTGAAATTTGGAAAAAAAAATTTACATTCCAATAAAGTGAGGAATTGAGGTGATACATAGTGTTTTATAAAGAAATTTGTTATGGAAAACAAAATTGAACAAAGAGAATGGCTTTAGTAGTAATTTTGAGTAAAATTGACCCAAGTAGCAATTTTGAGTTAAGTCATGTAAATGACTTTAGTGACTAATGAAACATGTTTATTAGGCATAATATGATATGTATGAGCTTTTAAATTGAACTTTAGAGATAATGTTTCAATTTTGCAGCATTGAGTTGAATGTTGCGTAAAAAGAACTGAAATGGTGAATTTGGAGAAAAGGCATATCTATGATGAGTGTGAATGGCCTAAGATAGTTATTATGTGTAGTGTAATGTGTGTGAAATATTAGCTTGAGTTTTGGATGTAACTTGGAATGAAAATGGCCTATGAAGTTACTTATGATAGAAAATTTAGTTAAAATGAACTAAATAGGTGATTTTTGATAATTTACCTCAAATGAGATAGAAAATAGCATGAATATAATTTGTTTCATGTATGTGATGTGTGAGAAATCTTAGCTTAAGACTTGGATGCATTTTAGAATGAAAATAGCATGTAAAGTCATTATAGTAGAAAAAATTCAAAGAAATTTGGTTAAAAACAACTAGATAAGTGATTATTAGAAATTGACTTCAAATAACATGGTAAATAGCATAAACAAGTATCATTTCATGTATGTGATGTGTGGGAAGTAATCTTGTTGATATATGAAGTGTTTTATAAAAAAATATGGCTATGGATGATTTTTCATAAGTGCAAAAGCAGAATTTGGAAAAAGGATTTATTATGATTGAATTTGGACATATATAATAGACTAATTTGAAATAGTGTTCAAATTAAAGTTGTAGGTCATGAAATTATCTGTCTAATAGAAGAAAAATCACTCAATTCCAATGTCATGTGAGAAAGTTATGATTAATATACCAAACCTGTTACAAATGATCAAAAAATAACAAGATGAATGTGATGGGTCAACTTCATGGAGCTTTTTGAAATGTTTGTGGGATGATTTAGAAAACATTATTAATAAAACAATTGTAGATCTTGAATTTATATTTCCAATTCCTCACAAATAAGGTTATTTGGACATCAGATGCAAAAGTTATGATCAAAATACTATCACTATGTCAAATAAAAAGAGCTTGCTGTGACAAGACACTAGAAAATGACTTTTTTGGCATCCAGTGAGAGCTTGCCACGACAAGACTTTTCCTTGCCATGGCATGGTCATTTTTCTATTGTAGCAAGGTCATTTTTCTATTGCAGCAAGGTCATTTTCTACTATGGCAAGGTCCCAAAATTACCCATTTTGGCCATCCAGCAAGACCTTGTTGTGGCAAGGCTTTTTCCTATCGCGGTAAGAGTCCGCTGACATGCCAGAGCACTATAAAAACTTGACTTTTTAACCCCAAACCCATTATATTTCATTATTTTCCATTTTTCTTCTTCACCCACACCTTAAAATCATGCCCTAGACAACGTTTAGCATGATTCCACCATGATTTAGCTAGGAAATTCCTAATTTATGTAAGAATCCATTGTTTCTTGAAGAAGATGATAAAACCCAACTATTAGATTTGTGGATTCGCAAAAAAGACATTGTTTGGTGCGAATGGATGATGCTACTTGGAACTTTGGACTTGGAGTTTCATCCATGAATGGAAGCTATTTTGGGAATCTCTATTAAGATGATTTTTCCCATCTGAATTTCTATTTTTGCTTAGCTAGAGTTTTATAAATTTTGTGAACAGTGATTTTTTGATGAAATTTCATGATGTATGTTGTATAAATCATGGAAAAAATCATTTAACTATGCTTAATAATATGTTAGAACTGATTTGGGCATAAATATTAGATTTTGGGGTTATTAGGGTTTTTGTGAACAGAAAAGTTTTGGAAAAAATGATGAATATGGTATGGAAATATTGGGGGAAATGGTTGTATGGGTTGATTATAGTGATTTGGACATAATAATCCATGGATTTGACATGCTTGGGTTTCTACCCAATCTGTGAATAATGATTTTTGCCCAATTTGGTAGTTTATAAGTAATATATGGGGGAAAATGATTAAGTGACAAATTGGGCGAATTGAAGACTTAACTAAATGGTTTATTTTGATCAGTGAGGTTAATGACATGATAATTATATTGTATAGAGATTTGGATTCCATAAAGTTAAATATGGAAATTAATTGAGATTCTCTACTAAGATATGGGTTTAGCCATAAATCATACTCATTAGTTGGGAAGAAATTAGTTCGAGCTATATTTGTAATGAATGAGATTTTACCCAATACAGGATGATCTGAGAAGGATGAAAAGACATAGAATTGAAGGAATGGTTGGGAGATAATAACCTGAGGTAAGTAGGCACCCATCCTTAATTAGTTATATTGTATGTTTGGGGATGAAAATCCCATTTGGTTGTATTTGGGCATGGTTGTTTTGGTTGGGGATTGTGAATGTCCCATACATGTTGAAGATTAGTGTATTTAATTTGTTGGGATGGTGGGGATCCCTTAGTTTGGATTATTGATGTTCGTTGTATGATTATTATTCATATGTATGGTTGTTTATTGAAAGGGATGAAGAACATCCCATTGAATAGTATGTGTAATTTATGAAAATTGGTACTTGTGATGATGAAGTGATAATGTTTTTGATATGACAATATTAAGCCTAAATTTAGTCTGTTGTTGAAATTGAATATAATGTATATAGATTATTGATTATATTTTGTTATTACATGCCTACTTACTCAGTTGCCCAGACTCACGCCTTCTTATTTATTTTTTTTAACTGACAAGCCAGGTGAAGATTTCCTAAATGTGGATTATGATTGTTGAGCAAGATTGGAGACTCTTTAATTATAGTATTTTGATTTGTAATTGGTTGTATAGTTGTATTGTATTTGAAGGATTCAAATAATGTATAATAGATATAATGGTATATCTTAATAATTTAATTATTAGTTTGTCAATGGATTTTAAGGATGTAGATTGCCATCATGATTCTACCCAATTCTTGGGCTGTGGAACTGTGGGCGTTTGTATTTAAATTTTGTATTATTATTTTATTTATATAATATACAATTATACAGGTTAGATCTTAATATTCTAGGTTAGGCTCTGCCAAATTTTGGGCAGTGCACCTCACCTTAAAAGTGGAGAAATTGAGGTGAAATGTAGTGTAAAATGGAAGGTCGTGCCTCAGAAGGCGAGGTGTAATAGAATGCTATCAAAGCCTAATAACTTATATGTTAATAAGTTTAACTTGAGAAAGGAGCTCAGAAGCATGATGGTGGTGAATTTTATAAGAAATAGATAATGATATGCTAATGAAAGTATATGAACTTTTGAGAAATATAAAAGAACATAGAAATGGAAAATATGGAAAAACATTACAAGTATTTTGAGGGCATGAGTTAGGGAACAAAGATGCTTTGAATTTTGGTATAAATGTCATTTGACATGAGTGTTGTTCATATGAATGGTTATGGTATGACGTAGAGGATTTTGATAGGAAATGAATATGATTTGATAGCACAAAGATGATTTGGTTGTGTATATAGTTGATGATATGA
>JAYJMB010005892.1:0-11531 GCA_036873735.1 Pouteria campechiana
CTTAGACAAAATCATTTTAAAGAGTACTTAATAAAAGCCTAATAAGTCAATTGCACAAATTCTACAATAGCATATGACATTAACTTGAAATTCAAACTCCTAGGATGCATTCAGTTGTCAATTCATAGAGGAAAGAGTTCTATGGAACATTTTTCTATCCAAGAAACTTATAAATATAAAATGGTTGTGAGTATAGCTTCAATACCATCTATCAAACTTCCTTTTAAGAAGTTCCCATGCTAAAGACATGAATAAAAGCCATCTAACTTTGTTCAATATACTCAAATAATTAAACTCCAATTACATGAAAATAACTCAAAAAATTAAACTCCAATTACAAGAAAATAGCAAACCTAGAAAACATTCAAAAAAACTAGAAAATCATGATTTCCTGATCGAAATGGAGCACTAGATCAAAGAAGACAAAAACCCAATTGAGAGCTTCAGGTGATTCACAAAACCCCAAAAAAAAACAAGAAAAGGAGGACCAATAACATGAAAACCAGAGATTTCTACACCCGGAAAAGCAATGAAAAGAAATAACAGGCGAACAGTCTTTTAGGTATTCATTTATTTATTCCAATTACCTTCTTAGCTTTGAGTAAGCTCTCACCCTATGCTGCTGAATATTGAGAAATCTATAGAGTAGATCGAGGAGCTTGGATGATTTGGAGATACTTCCATGGTCGTCGGCTTCCATGCCCTTTACCTCTAGGACTTTCTCAATCACTTCCCTCTGCACCCACTTTTGCATTTACCTCTTTCTGGCTTGAATCAAGAGTTGAGAGGGATTCAGGGAGACAATGTCCTCATCAAGGGGGTTTCTAGAGAGGAAGAAGTGATAGAGTTGGATTTTGGGTCTGAAGCATCGAGAAGAGGAGACAATGAATCCTACTCGCGTGTCGCCTGCATGGGAATTTATGTTGTTGCCCCTTTGCTTCTCTCTCAATCTAAACCGTCTGTTACTAACGTACGGTGGATGGGCACATTTGTAGATTGCCGAAGACTACAAATAGGTGTAGTGTATCTTTTCCCAACCTGCAAACATTGGATCTTACAAATACTAAAGTAGAGACGCTACCCACAGGAATTGGGCAGTTGAAGAAACTGAGTCATCTATTTTGTCACCGGCTTAATGATTCAGATTATGAAAGCTTTAATCACAGAACAATCATTAAGGCTCCTCCTGATTTGTATAATATCAGAAGCTTGTTGTCTTTAGCAGTTGTCGAGGTGGAGGGAGAAATAGCTACACTGATTGGGAAGTTTACACAACTAAGGACGCTGAGCATTGCAAAGGTGAGGGCAGTTGATGGAGTTGAATTGTGTGCTTCAATTAGAAAAATGGAATGCCTTGTTTTCTTGTCGATAAGGGCAATCAATGAGGAAGAAGCACTTCAGTTGGAAGCACTCTCTTCAAATCCTCCCCCACTTCAGAAGTTGCTGCTGCAAGGGTATTTAGAGAAGGTGCCTCAGTGGCTTGGCTCTCTTTCCAACCTTACCCACCCATGGCTGTTTTGGTCCCAGCTGAAAGAAGAAGATCAAGGATGCGGTTTGCTTTCCACGCTCCACGCATTACCACATCTGGTAATTCTGTTTCTTCAAGAGGAATATTATGAGCAATTACTGTTTCAAGATAAATGGTTTCCTAATCTCAAGGCAATACTTTTTTACGATTTTGTACAATCAAGTCGATTGGTGATAGAAAAGGGGGCAATGCCATCTCTGCAGGAGTTGTGGCTGGTCAGTTGTGTAAAGCTAAAGATGCTTTTGCTTATCCTAGAAGAAATGCCCTCGGAATTTGCAGAGAGGTTGCGGTCGAGAGATGGGAATGAGAAGCGTCAACAGGTAGCCCTCATCCCTTTCATCAAGCACCGGAAGATAGAAAACTGGAAGTGGAAATTAGACCGATTAAGCTAATCAGGTATACGTTCTTTTTCAATCAAGATTTCTATTATTTTATTATATTCATTCATTTATTTTTGCCTCTCTTTCTTTTTTGTGCTGTTAATTTGTGCATAATCATGATGAAACCCTACAAGAAATCCTTGTAGAGATTACTTGGATTTTAAATTAATACGGGTTATAGGGATATCGTCACCATTCATTCTTTTGTCGCCTTTTCTTCCATTTTGACTTGATGGGGACTGTCGATTCACCAAAAATATTTCTAAAGATATTAGGTGATCCGTAACTTTTTGTTTGTGCTGGGAAGATTGAGCTTAGGTATGACACATTTTGATTTTTTATTAACCATTTTCAACTCATGTCCATTGATGACATTTTGATTGGATGATGTAGGTGATCTAACTTTTCGATTTGCAAAAATGTACTGTTGATATTGATGAATCTAGTAACAAAGTTTTGTTCTTGAAACAACATCACGCTACACCCACTTTTGATCTCTCTCAAATCAAGGTATGGTTCATACCATACCACTAATGGTTTGCATTCTGGTAGGTTAATTCACTATATATGAAGGTTTTGTTGCATTCGTTATGCCTATATTCTTTTAATACTTATTTTTCTTCTCTTATTGGCTATTCGTCCATATTGTATGTCTAGCATAGGATCTTTCTTCCGTCAATATTGATTTTTAGAACCTTTCTTATGCTTTCATGGAGCATCTGTCATGAATCTGCTATGCGATCTGTTCTTTAATCGTGCTGGCCTCTAAGCTGGATCTTGGAACCCGTGGGAGCATTTGTCATGAATTTGCTATTACATTTGCCCTTAGTTTACAGTTTCTTCATCATGAATCTGATTTCTTTTCATTTCATGTCTCCTATTTGTGCATCCATGCTGTAAATATGTTGTTACCTTGCTACTTAACCATTTTCTGTGGGATTAGGGAGGCAAAGAACATTGAAGTGCATGCACGCGGTCTTGGAACAAGCAAATGCAGGATGTGGAACCAAAGGACTTTTTTTTCAGCCACTAATTTGATCAAGCAGCTACATCAGCAAGAGGCATCTTTGCGATCATGTTTCTTACCTGAGATTTGCTGTGTGTTATACATTAGTTTATTGTTATTTGGCATGGATATTGGTTTTTAATTTCTCCATTCTGGGTGTGTGTTGGCACATGTTTGAAATTATTACATGGGCAATGCATGAAATTATTACATTAGAGGCTTCATTTTCTTAATTGCTGCTGTACTTTTATCCTAAACATTGGGCCATCGGATGAGTGCCTAGTAGTGTGGAAGTCGGGAGTATTTCAAATGACCAATATGTTGTCGATGCACCTAATTATGAGTTAAAATGGTCTTTAATTATACAATGGTTTCTGTATTGAGGATTTATGATTTTCTTCGTTCCAATATATTTACTGCAGAAGTTCAGGAATGTTAAAACATGATAGTGACAGTTACTAGATTGAATTGACTAACACAAGGAATAAAACAGGACAGTGGCAGGAACATATACTTGAGTTTTCCCTTTGGTGTTGTCAACACTGCTTGCTCCCCATGTCTACTCCAGATGAGTAAGAAATAACACTTTTTAGCTGAATAAATGAGCTCAACTTAATTCAATTGGCATTCTTACAAAGTTGAAGGTGCCACAATTTCAAATCTGTGTGATTGTTAAAGGCAATGAGGCTCCTAAAGGGTTGGTCAAGCAGGAACAGTATCCTCCATCAATGACAAGTTTGACTTCCCTGAAGTATCCCATGATTCAGAAGCCCTCATGTTTTGGCTCTTTTTTTCTATTTGTATTTTTGGCTTGGCATTGAACCATTTTATGGTTAGTCTGAGATGTATCTTTGTGCCCTTTTTTTATCAATTTCCCAGTGTATTAATCTTCCGTCGTTGATACGTTGGCGCATCCATTGTGAATCTCCTATCATCTGTGTTTTGGAATTTGTTACCGTGTAAATTGGATCAAGCATATGGTTTTCTTATGGATGGATAGGTGCATTTCCTGAATCTTATACGAGGACTAATATTGGGAAGCAATGTCCTCAAAATCACTTCTAGGCATTTTCATTCCAGAAACCTGCATTTTGCCGTTATTAAAACATGGAAAACTGGAAATAGGCAATACTAGGCACTGTCGGGAAAGGAATTAGGCATTTAGTAACATTTTTATGAAGAAAGAAATGACCTCCACCTAATACAGGAGTAGGATCACCTTTAAGAGCCCACACAACCAAAATTAAAATCCACCCCAAGTGGGAAAGATCCGAAGTCAAAATCAAATACAAATTATTAAAAGTCCACCCAACTGCATTTTTTAACAACACAGTCTCTAATAAATACACGCCTCATGCATACTTAATATAAAGTGGAAAAACTGCCCACCACTTTGACATAGTCCCACATAGAGTCCTCTTTACTGAAGAGGAGTCTACTAATGTATCTAATGTATTCGTTATGGTTTTTGTATCTTGTCTTCTGCAAAGCTTATTGAACCTACGCATGGATTATACGTATTGGGTAATACATATTGAAGGATATAAGCATTGTAAAATGCATATTGTGCAGGGTTATAAATTGATATATCAGTTAGAGATCCAGTGGAGAATTCTAGGATTGTGATTGAGGAGTCATCATGTAGATCCTAAGATTTTTTTTAGGAGAGAAATGAGAGAAAGGGTTATTAGAGTATATTGATTGTGGATATGTGTAAGGCATTCCATAGATATATGTGAGAGATTTTAATTATATCTCTGGAACTTGTATTTCATGGTGAGTTGATTATTTCTCTCCCGTGATTTTTTTCTTCTGAATTGAAGTATTTTCCACGTAAATCTTATGTTCTATGTGATTAATTTATGCTTATTAGTGTGTTCTTAATTATATTTCCTGATAAGTGATATTAGATCTTTGGTTCGTGGGATTTTGGGTACTAAAATCTGGTGATTGAGAATGGAAAAATCATGGAGGCTGAAGAACGAAGGCAATATTAAAAAAAAAAAAGGACAGCTGCGGTTTTGACGCCAAATCTAGTGATGCTGATGGGTTTTCTATTAGGTGAAGGATACACGGTAGCCATGATCAGATGGCTAGCCGCGGTTGGAGATTGTTGATCGACGGCTGAGATTGGGCGTCGTGCGGTCGGTGGCGGGGCGTGAACGGAGGCAGTAGCGATGGACGGCGAGAAGATGGCGACGTGAGGCTGCGGCGTAGAGCAGATCCAGCGGGGTGCTTGGATCTGGTGGTCCAGACAGTGGATGTTGCTGGCCAGACGATGCAGCGCATTGGATGGGCAACATCCCATCGGCGTGTGGTTGTCAGCGTGACTGACCGGATGGTGCAAAGCTGCCAGATCTGAGGGCGTGCTGATCTGCAGTGGGCAGATGGCACCTACGACGAATCTAGTGTTGAGGCTAGCCGTGGGGACACTGATGGGTTTCTGACGAAGCAGCGTGAGGCGGACGGGTTGAGGATGAGCAGACAGGCGGCAACAAACTAGTGAGTTTTTTTTCTCCCCCCAAAGAAGGAGATGCTATGGTGATGGTGTCAGAAGGAGACATCGGAAGAGGTGGACAGCGTCAGCGTTTGGGCGTCGGCAACAAGGCACCAATGAGTTTTCAGCGGTGTTTTTTTTTTTTTTATCGGACAAACAGAGGGGCATTAATCTTCTTGCGGTGCCAGAGATGGTCGATCGGCTACAACGTGAGCAACATCCGGCATAGGCTCATGGGTGAAGTAGCGCCGACGACGGGCGCTGATGGGTTTTTTCGCCAATTGCAGATGGGTCTTTCCCACCAAAGAAGACGGCAACGAGGAGGAAGAAAGGGGTTTTCTTTCACTAGGAAGCATAGGTCGTTGACGGTCGGCGAACAGAGAGAATAAGCGTAGCAGCGGCAGCTGCGCCGTCTGCAAGAAGGAAGAAGATGGGTTTTCTTCTGGCAATGACTGGACGGGGAGGATCTGGTGTCACGAGGTGTTCTCCGAAGTATGAACGTCGACGGCGACGTTCTGGTCAATTCAAATTGACCATCTGGTCGGACGGTGGTGGCAAGAGGAGGCAGCGATGGCTACTAGTGACGGCGGCTGGGGCAACCTTGCTGATGGAGAAAATGATGCATTGAATTTAGTGCATAGCGGTACACTAAAGCTACAGTACACATGCGGCCCATTTTGGGGAATCCAATTTTGGTGTTCTAGATATGGATTTCCATATTTTTGGGTGGTGGGATCAGATTGAGTAGATTATGCTTTAGTGATGTAGATATGATGGATATGTGCAAATCAATAGTAATTTGGTGATGATCAGTAATCCTAGTTGATAGATCTAGATGTTTTGAGGTGCTACGGAGTTTATGGATGGTGCATCATTGGGCATGATCAAGGTTGAATCACGGTAATCATGGTTGATCGGGGTAGATCAAGTTTGATCAGGTTCAATGCAGCATAAATTTAAGCATATTTGAGTGGATTGGTAAGTAATCATATTGTTTTGATGTTGATTGTGCACTTGGATGGTTTAGATTGAGGAGGAGCGGTGGACTTCACAAACGGATGTGCTACAAATGTTGTATTGGTTGATTTTTGTCTATATGTGCAAGGTGCAGATGGTGCATGGAGATTAGACAGTCATTTTCTCAAGTTTCACGGTGAACAGTGGCTTTGGTCCTGAGACTGTAACTAATGATAAACGATGATAAGTCCTGTAACTGTGATTGACAGTGGATCTGAAAGAGCCTGGGAGTTCTAAAACTGTAATGGTTGAAAAACAGATTCAACAATGCAGAAATGTTTGGTAGCAGATGCACAAGTGGTACATGAATGAGTGCATGGTTCCTTGCATTAGTATGTGGGTGGTGTACAGGTTTGGCATGTATGCAGGTTTGGCACGTGTGTAGTACGCAAGAGCTGGTGGAGCTGAGGAGTATACAAAAAAGTGTGTTTTGGCCTACATGTGGAGGATGGTGTATATGAATATATGGTGTATATGAATATAAGTAGAGTCTTGTACTCATGTGATCATCTGAGCGAACGAGGATGTTGCGATTAAAGGGTTGCACATAGATAGCAGTCACGAAGGCAATTAGATTTGTCCAATCCAAGGTGGTGACAATACGAGTGGTGTGTAGAGATAGACCGGTCAGTGATGCAACAAAGTTCGCAGGAAAAGCTCTAGGAAGAGACAAAAAAGATGATGAGATACGCATCGAGAGGTAGTCTTCTTGGTCTCTGGTTCTGACAGTTTGATCTCTTTGAATGCTAATAGGATAGAAAATATGGAGTCACAGGTTGCATAATGGTGAGTTGTGCAGGACATCTTTGGTGGAGATGTGAATCATGTTGGTTTGAGCATGATGGATGATGAACTAATTGATGGTGAGCTGATGATTGATTTGTGGATGGTATAAACACTGGTTTAAATCTTCAAGAGTTGGCTTGATATTTGTGGAATCCAAGTCAAAGTAGAGTTGACTTGATGTTTGCCGAATCCAAGTCAAGGTAAAGTTGACTTGATGTTTGCGGAATCCACGTCAAGGTGGAGATTTGTTGAGTTTTTGTGTCTTGTCTTCTGTAAAGCCCACTGGGCCCAAGCATGGATTATACTTATTGGGTAATGCATATTGAGGGATATACGCATTGTGGAATGCATATTGTGCAGGATTATAAATTAAGATGTTAGTTAGGGATTCAGTGGAGAATTCCATAGTTGTAATTGAGGAGTCATCATGTAGATCCTAAGATTTTTTCTAAAGATGAGTAAGAGAGAGGTTATCAGAGTATGTTAATTGCGGATGTGTGTGAGGTATTCCATGAGACATGTGTAAGACATCTTGAGTGTATCTCTGTAAACTGCATTTTATAGTGAACTAATTATTTCTTTCCCAGGGTTTTTTCCTTCTGAGTTGAAGGATTTTTCAAGTAAATCTTGTGTTCTCTGTGTGATTAATTTATACTTATTAGTGTGTTCTCAATTATATTTCCCAACACGTTCCTCGTAGAATAACCATTCCTGGGACAGGCTTGGTAACAAGCCATGCAGCAGGCGTCAAACTTGCCCCTACTTCTTATACAATACTTACGTTACATCCCAGATTAACACAATTATCATCCCAGACAAACATAATTCATGCAAGGTACTGTTTTCTTTTGTTCTTCAGAGGCCATACTCGAACTTCCAACCTCAGAGGTTTTTTGGTTTTTAAAACACATCGTGGGAGACAACGTTTAAAAACCAACAAAATTTTAAAATTATAGATCTAAGTGTGATTCAAAAACTAAAGAAAATAATACTTCACATTTATTATATTTGATTGAAATAAAACACCTACCGTAGGTATAATCGACCCCTTGTTGACATACACCGATTCTGGTGAAGTTGGGCTGGGTTGTGATAGGCTAGTCGGTTCTTTTTGATGGGCCAGGTCTGTCAGGTCTCGTAATTACAGGAGCAGGTTCTTCGGGTGGCTTAGGCTTGGGTTCGGGTGGCTTAGGCTTGGGTGGCTCTGCCCTGGGTGGGGCCTCTATGTGTGGCTCGGGTTTCTTGGGTGGTAGTGGCGGCGGTGGTTTGGGTATCTCATGGCCTTTGATGATCTTGCACCCTACCTTGCAGTAGAGCTTCTTGATGAGACACTCAGGATTGAAGCTTCCAGATATGATCACCTTCTTTTGCTTCTCATCAAAGCTCCAGCTTTGGATTTCTTTTGTTCACAAAACAAGAAGAGGGGCATCAGTAATGCTAGCTGCCTAGAAAATTCCTTGTGCGGATGTGTTTTTCCTGGGATGCAACCTTGGATATTTTCAAGGGGCAAAGCAAGGCTTGGAAATAAATAAAAAATAAAGTGGACCACCAAACTTATGATTGCAGGCATGTTGATATGTGAGTACAGATTTTCATGGAATGCATACACGCACATGCAGCAAATTCAATGAGAGTACCTTGTCATGTCATGTAGACCCAAACCTTTCATCATCGGTGTGTAAATGTAATGCTGTCTCGCCCATCAGCTTGGGGCCATGGATGCAAATTCTGGATGGCCTTAGCTTTTGAAAATGAAACATGATGAAACCATTTTCTTGTATTACCTTAGCCGTTTGAATGAGTCGAACAGGATGGCTTTTATCACTAGATTCCCCGCATCAGTTAGGATGTGACTTTTATCTCCAGCTTCCCCAAGTGAGTTATGCTTTACCGTGGCAATGTTTGGACAGATGAAAGGGGAGTGGAAGTTTCCTACCCATTTGTCTTTTATTTCATAAAATATTTAACTATTTTGTTTTATTATATTTTTTTTCTGGAGTAAAACATACCTTTTTCTGCTGTGGTGTCAATTCTACCATTTCTGCCATTTTTAATCTGCATATGTGCTCCTAAAGTTTGGCCATATTACATCCTTACCACTCTAATTTTAAAACTTGCATCCATATCTCCAGGGTTTGGATGTGCATATTTTAAAAATATCTCTAAATTTTGATAGAGGAAAAAAAATTGTGGATCAAGTAAATGAGAATGAAAGAGTCAAATCAAATGATCTAAGAGATTATCAAAATAAGTCTTCCGATGCTACAATTCCATTGCATGATCTAGATCATGTGCAGCGTATTCTAAAAACATTCCTACCATTGCCGTCCGTCAAAAAATCACAAATAAATTTAGATAAAGGATACAAATATTATTTTAAATTGAGTTTAATGAGAATTAAATAGCCAAATCAAATGGTACAAGAAATTATTTATATAGGTTTTTCAATGCTACGATTCCATTGTAAGGTGCAAAATTGTGCGAATTTTACTTAGTACAAGCTCCAAGAGCATAGTGGGCCTATAGGGGCACGTTTGTCTTCTAATAAATTTTAACAATGTGATCAGTGACAAAGGGGATCAATAAACCTAATTAAAGTTCCCTGAAGCTAATTCAATTTTTCATTGGCTTTAAAGTGCTTCATTAATGTATTTTTAAGCATACTTAGATTCAAGTTTATCATAGGTCATTAAAGTTCGTTGATCTTTCACAGGCTTATCATTAAAGTTCACAAAAGCCTTCATAATTAGCTTTAACATACTTTTATTAAAATCTTTTAAAATTGCTAAAGCTTAACAAAATCCATTAAAGATTTGTTGCTTTATGTTGAGCCCATTGATGTCAGATACAAAGCATGTTGAAGCTCATTAAAGAAAAAAGTTATAGATTTTTTAAAATATTTAAAAATTATTAAATTGCATTTGTTCTTTGTATTTTGCCAATATATCTATTTGATTTTTTTCCATAAACCACTCATTTAAAAATTTTCAAAATTACTATATATTGATAAAAATGTTATTGATAAATATATTAACAATTTTTAATCAATATTACAAATATACCCCCAATGTTAAAAAGAAAAAACAAATATACTCACATTATTCGATATAAATTATAAATAAACCTATGCCATCGGTGATTTGTCTCAATCCGCTTTTAAAAATTTCAAAATTTTTAAAATGCCCTCACGCCCTTCTTCCCAAAATTAAAAGTATACTCATCGTAAGTCGTAACAGTGCTGCAGCGGTGAAAGTGAACAAAGGCAAGATTGGCCCATTTGCTGTTCAGGCGTTGTTTGCGCTCCCAAGGGATGGAAAGTGAGGGGGGAAGATGGAGAGGCTTGATACGCGCGTCTGGTCTAGATCGGGTGTTGAAGAATGTCAGCTCCAGGAGCGTTGAACATGCGCTCTCAACGGTGAATTTGGTCTGCGGACACTGTGAAGGGCGAAGGGGTTTTTGAGCTTTGTATTGAGCTAGTGGGGGATGAGAATTTGAAGATTGGAAGGAAGGCATCGAGCTTGATCGAGACGCTTGTGAAAAGCAACGAAGCATAGGCAAGGGTGGGTGGCAGAAGGGATGAATAGTTTGGAGGATGTTGTCGACTGCAGCATTTGTTGCCGCATCTGTAATGCAAATTCACACCGCCATATCCAAGACCTCCTCGTCCTAAACGTCCATAGCATCTGCCATCGCTTCTCCTCCCAACTCACCATCATCATTGACGAATTCAATGGATTCTCCATTAATAAACTCTATATAGAAGCCTAAATATATACCACTGCTCCAAAATCTCGCTTTCAACAACTTGGCAGCTTCGCATCTCCGAGGAAGCCAGAGAGAAGGACTTTTCAATCTCCATGGAAAGGGACAAGATAGTAGTTAATATCTACTAAGACATGAAGCTTCATCGGCCATGAAAACGGTTAGTATATGGTGACCCAAATTCTAGTTGGTCCAGTTCAACGAAGCCTATGGTTCCAGAGGTGTGAGGTCTTGTATATCGTATTCCCTTTGTCTTCACAAAAACCGGAAGAACATGCATTATTTGGATGGATATACTTTTAATTTTGGGAAAAAGAGCTTAAGGGCATTTTGGAAACTTTTGTTATTTATAACATGATGGTACGGATCTCCATTGATATGGGTATAGTAGCGTGGGTAAATTTATATTAGTGTAGGTATATTTACTATTTTTTAAACATCAAAGATATATTTATAATATTGATTAAATATTGCGAGAATATTAATAAATAATCCAAAAAAACCACGTGCAGGACACTTCTCATTAGAGATATTCGTCGCACATGCGGCCACGTT
>JAYJMB010005893.1:0-11531 GCA_036873735.1 Pouteria campechiana
AGTTGCGGGTCCCCACCCCCCCCCCCCCCATTTCTTTCTTTTTTTGCTTCATTTTTTGCCTTCTTCCCTCATTCTTTTTTCATCATTTATTCCACATAAAAATAACATAAAATGCATCAAATTTTTGCCTCTATTAACTTGGAATAAAGTCATATAACCATGCACATATGCCTAAACTTGCACACTTACATTTTACTCATGTGAACTTTATGCATACATAGATTATTTCATTTCAAAATAAATTTCACCACCTCAATTCACCATTATAATCATACTAAAAATAATCGCAATGCATTCTAACACGTAATTACCCAAAAAATTAACACCTTAGGTGTTACAAGTCACCCTCCTTGCAAAAATTTTCATCCTTGAAACTTTTAGTATCATGTAATTTTCTTATATTACGACTTCGCTCGACTATTACACACTTGCAAATCCGTATCCACATGATATACCTCACAAGTTGTAACTCTTTGATCATAAAACACTTTTACTAATAACACGACTTATACAATTCCTCATTTAAATAATATAATCAAGTCAACAGATATAAGCACAAACTTTACTTATGAAAACTAAACAATACTCACCCAACATATACAATTTCATTATCAGCACAGCGAATACTTACATTAACTTATCATCAGACATATTCATGTATGTGCATTTATTTTCATAATATTATTATTACTATTAGTCCAGCAGTATTTTCAAGGCTTTATCATTGAATCAATTTATGATATTCACCGGTCCCTTCCTGTATCCCCGACTATGAAGCTTACTAGGTCCACGACAGCCTTCCCATTGTTTTCCATGATATCTTACCTCAGTGCTCCATAGGGACCACATACTAATCAATAAGAGACCATACCATTACATACTTGTACCATCAAAGTATATCATGTTGGTCCCATGTAGCAGATAGCTCAAGAGAGGAGAAGTGAATTGAGCATGTGAAAATTATGGTCAAATAAAAATTAATATGCTGAGCATAAATGATATTGTAATGCATATGAGACTTTCATAGTTGTTCGTACAATTATGATGTCTGCTTCATGCATAGATTCTGCTTTCCTTAGCTGTTCTCTTTTCAAGTAGTTTATCATGTGTGTGTAATGATATATATATATATATATGATATAATGATAAGATAGTAGCATGCAAGGTAAAGTAATCAAGCAAATAGTACATACAATAATTTTTATAGTGGTTTAGGCACACCATCCCTACGTCCACTCTTCCAAGAGTACACACTTATTGTGGCTTGTATTTCACTATATCCCATATAATGGAAATACAATAGTGCTCCTAACACTCATCTAGATTCTAGCTCTAAGGGGCATAAACAATGTTCTCAATACTCTTTTGGTTTTCACGAGTTTACCAAGAAACTCATTGGTTTTGAAGATTACCAGCAAACGTATTAGTTTTCCAGAACTCACCAATAACTCATACAATGTGGTTTTCTTGAGTTCACCACAAACTCATATAACTTATTAACAAGACTCAATTTGTACATCACTTTGTCTTTTTTACTAGGCTGAATTGTACAAAGTTTAAGCACATATATAATGATTACTTGTTGAAACACATTACATATCAATACTCTAAAAATAAGATTGAGATAGATCTTTGAGACTCATTATCTATCAGTGCAATGGAGATTGATTATCTTGGAGGAAGCATTTGTCTAATTGAGAGAGTTTCCTTGAGTAAGCTCTTTTTTCTTTTCCATCTTTCTCTCAGCTTCCTCAACCTTCTTTGTTAATATTGCACTATCTTGATATTGCTTCAAAAATTTCCATCCGTTCGAGGTAGTTGGCTTCCTTTGAATGTTGAAAACCATTCTAAATTTTCTCCCATTGAAAAGTTATCTTATTGATAAACTCATTCTAACTTAAAAGCCTGCAAAGCCATCCTTGAATAACATACCTTTCCGATTTTGGCAAACATCGGATGATGACTTTCTACATGACTGACTATTTCATTCTTTTAGAAAGATGCCCATTAAGATTGAAAGAATGCAGCCTCTAAGAGTTACAATCTTTGTTAAAGTGAAGATTATTTTCCTTTAAATTTCTTTTCATCTTCAACTAAGTTTGATTTGTCCGGTGTTTAATAAGATCTGCTTCAAGTGAAAGTTTGGTCAGAGAGTACAGCCAGTATTGTCTAGTATAAGTAGCTTCTACTTGTCATAATATGCCATAGTGATTCAACCATAGTTTGTCTAAGGACTTTGTCTGATCAAGTCCTAGATTGTTTCTTGTAAGTAACAGACTAATTGACTCTAAGGATATCCACATAATAGACAACTTCGTCTTTGTAATTTTGCCTGAGATCATTGCGGTGCTTTTTACTTCATTTCTAGTTTGCCTGTTATAAGTGAAAAACGAATTGCAGAGGCACAGATGAAGTTCTTCTCTTACTATTAATCAAACGAAGTTCTCTCAACAAACAAGGTTTCTTTCACTAGATGAAGTAGCTTTGTCTATTAGTTTGTCTGTTGTAAGCAATAAACAACCCCTGTTGGCATAGACAAGGCTTTTTCATAGCAGACAAATTGACTTTGTCTATTGATTTGTCTATAGAGAGTTGCCAACAAATTTGCAAGGTGCAGAAAAGTCTCTCAAGTAATTTATTAGTTAGTTTGTATATCATAAGTGATAGGAGAATTCATGAGGTGCAGACAAATCCTCTTTCCAGCAGTTCATCTATTGATTTGTCTGTTACAAGTAACAAACGAATCATAGAGGCATAGATGAATCATCTTTTTAGTAGGTCATCTGTTAGTTTGTCTGTTGCAAGTGGCAGACAAACTTGCAAACTAGGAAGGCAGACAAAGTAGATTATTCATCTGTGGCCGCTTGTATTGCTTCTACTTCATCTGTAGAAGATTGTAGATAAGTCCCTTGTTCTTCTTCTATTCCAGATAGACTTTATATGAGAGATAAATGCTTAATTAATTTGACTCCATTTTTAGCTCTTCGTTTGTTTGAGTTCAGCTCCGTTTCATCTTTGCTTCTTCAATCTGAATTCATCTTTATGTTGTAGATAAATGTTGTGTATGAGCAGTTTATCTGACTTATCCGAGGAACAATTTATCTGAATCTATTTGAGGCAGGTGTTATTTGATACTGACGTTATCTTTAGAAGATTTATTCGATCACTCATTAAGGCTTGAAAGTCATAGCTACAGATATTTTTTGTGGCTTCTTTTTAAAGTTTCAGTGTCATTCTTTCTGAGTATCCTTATCTTTTTTTGGTGTAGTAGATCTTGCTTGTTGATGTATTCTCTATATACGTTGTCCATTATATATCATTTATATTTATTTCTGCAATGCTTAGGAACTCAACTGTCAATACCACAAGTGTTCACTCATATGATTTTGTTCATCATCAAAACTTAGCTGTTTGACATATATACCATTTGGTTCAACACATCCGCACTCCATAGTGTCATAACATGTGCAGGCCATTCAATTTGTCATGATGTTTTATAATATATTTTTGTTTGATAAAATGGCATTAATTATCAAATATAACAAGTTTATAAGATCACAACAACAATATACATCAATACAATACAATCCAAAAGCATGCTCATCTAGGGCTAATTAATATTAAGCTACGCTAGTCCCACCCTCTACAGGTGTCAAACTAAGACCATCATAGTCCTCCTCATCATTTTCGGCGGCATTGCCATCATAGGTGAAATCTAGGCCATTGCTGACTTCCTCGCCACCAAGGCGGATCCACATCCGGCCGTCCAAGCCACTATGCCAACCAATAGTATCCATGTCTAGCCATATAGGCCATCACACCACTGGCACATACATACTAGGCCACTCCCAACCTCCATGACATATTCACTTGCAAAGCTTTACCACCTTTATGGGGCTTATCCACCTCTACCAGACACAGGCATCAAATGATTTAGCACCCCCTCCTGGGCTTATCCACTTCAAGGTGTCACAATTACAAGTTACATCTCCACCACCCATTGTCACATTATTCAGACAACATACATATCATATCACATAGTTTTACACACATATCCCACATATATGAATTTCATCAATTAATTCTATCAATCGAAATGCTTTAATTCAAGCAACTTAGGCTCATTACCACATTCAATGTTAATCATACGAGGAATACACAAGTTCGTGACAACATATAATATCAATCCATACACACAATACACAATTTCTTCAATCCTATGCTTCTATCAAATTCATCAATCAAGGGAATTTAATCTCACAATAAAATTTTCCATGTCAACATTAGTTAACACACAGAATACACCAATTTATCATTCTCAACCATAGTAAATATATCAAGTCATTCAATTCAAGTACACATCAACAAACTAGAGAATATTTGTTCCCAACTAAATTCCTCTTACTTTTACAATTAAGACATAAACAACTACATAGAGATAAACAATTACATGAACATGCCATCATTTACCACAATCAATCGCAATTCAAGCAATCAAGCAATGTTCATAAGAAACTGTAGAATGTCATGTTTCATGATATCTATCATAGAATACATATCCATTCAAGTAAACGAGACATAATAATTCATCCAATCAATATGCTCACAAGCAAAGTTATTTAATCATGCATTAACATACCATCCTTCATAAATTCATCAAGGAACCCTCAAGTTCCAGACATGTCATTCATTACAGAACCCTTTCAATTCTAAGTTAAATACATAATTCAACAAAACAAAAACATTAGGAATTTCTTTACCTAGATACACATCTGAGACTTATGTCATATCCAATCAAAGCAATCAAGCAACCAACAAGGTTTACACAACTACATTGACTTAAAGAATCCATTGATTCCCTCATAACCCACTGAAGCAAGCGTAACTACATTCAATTTTTGACATCCATTCATGAAACTTTGCAATTTCATCATTTCAATTTAACATACACACAAAAATACACAGGCATCTATGTAAGGTGCGCCTATGGGCACCACCATGCTTTCGTTGCGCCGCTCTGATCATAACAAGTATATATATCACTACCTATATGCATAATCAGATCACCTTTGTGCTATCACAGCACCATCACTTTCATCTCATACTAATGTCTTCCTTTCTCAAGCCTTCAAATTATCTATAATTATTCTCTCATTTTTCATATTCCTTGTGAGTTCATCAATTTATATTAGGCATGTCATTTAATATTTTCTATTGCCATTGTTATCATGATTTTGGGCTTATTGCTCAGATTGAACTTATCACATCGATAAGTCACTAGGCTCTGATACCATTTTTGTAAAACCCCGCCTTGGACCCTATACGTTTTACCATCACCCTGTCATTTTCCCATTTCTAGTGGAAACATTCTGCCTAAAATCCGGTAGAGCCACGACTAGCATATAAGCATTTATACCTAACATACACATATTGAATCATATAAAATTTACATTTCAAGAATTATAAGACAACATTTTAATCTAAAACACTTACACCCATACCCACAGCTCTGCCTAAGATCGAAATTGCATCATGATGGCAATACATCTAGGGAAATCATATCCTTTTGTCACAATATTCTAATTAATTTAATATGACATGCCAATATTTTTCATTTACATCATTTGAAATCACAAATGTTATAATATACAATATATTGAAAAATTTTAATTATACAACCATAATGGGATTACAACCCTAATTTATCATACCACAAGAAAGTATCTTCAAATCCCGCTCATTAGTTCCAACCAAAGATGGAATTCTTTACCTGTCTTGTCAGCTAAAAAATTAAATAAGAAGGCCTGAGTTCCGGGCGAACTCAGTTTGTAGACACGTTAGTCAACAATAATTAATCCAAAAATAATATGAATCACACCAAGTCATGGATATAAATATGACAATCATTCTATCATGGTATCCAACAACCATAACCATGAATACAATGTACTCACATCTCATCCTGAGATGTACAAGACACAACCTACATGAATTCAAACTAAAGTAATCAACTCATGAGGCTCAAGCTCTCATTGGCTAATACAATACTCTACGCCCTTTAGGCGTATATAATCATAACTATTATTGTGTCATCCAAGCACCTCACATCACCTCTGGGCCACTCTGGGACTCCCATATCATAGTTGTACTATGCAAGCACCATAAATCAAATCATAACTATAACATTCAGGCATCATAACCCATCATAACTAAACCATACAAGCATTAAATGTATCACATTTTATCAATTCCATACAAATATATCATATAGGGCACTCTGGGATATTCAAAATCCCCATTACTCCCTATTCACATAACAAAACATACTATCAATACAATCATAGCATATCACTTATCCCATCTAGTCTGTTTGTTTACATTATCACAACAAAGAACTCACTTAGGATACTTATTATCCCCAACCATCACAATTACCAACCATTACAATTCAATGGATTCTCATTATCCCTAATATTTAAGTATTCACAACATAATAATAAATATCAATTATGAGAACAATATGGGATATCCATTATCCCCCATCATGCATTCATGCCCAAATACAATTAATGGGATATTCCATATACTCATTCAGTATCACATTCGACCAAAAGAAGAAGCCTACTTACTTTATTGATGAATCCTTTCACAACCTCTTAAGTTCCATAGCTTTATAGATTCCATAGCTTTCATTTGTTCGATAGTCCTACAATTACACAATTCTGTATATTCAATTTATACGTATATAACATATTTCATTGATCACTTATATATCTCAATATTTATTTTAGTTGGGAATCAACACCCATTTTCATTTAGAATTTCTATATAATTGCCTCATAGATCCTTTAGACATAACAATTTAATGTATATATAGTTTTCTACTAGAGCATTTCATTGACATCGACCTGCTGCATCTTATTTCTTCCTCTTTTCTGTTTCATTTCATGCTTTCTTTTCCCATTCTTTTTTCATCATTTATTCCACATAAAAATAACATACAATATACTAAATTTTTATCTCAATTAACTTGGAATTAAGTTATATAACTATGCACATATGCCTAAACTTGCACACTTACATTTTACTCATGTAAAATTTATACATACATGGATTATTTCATTTCAAAACAAATTTTGCCACCTTAATTCACCATTATAATCATTATAAAAATAACTACAATGTGTTCCAACATGTAATTACTCAAAAATTAGCATCCTGGGTGTTACAGTAGACAATATTAAAATTGACGTGAATTGAAAAAAAAAATCCATAAAAACTTATAATCTTGAAAAATAAAATACAAATTATAAAATTTTAATAAAAAGTTAAAAATGAAGTATAAATAAAAATAATTATATAAAAACATATTTTAGTTTTTAAGAATATTTCAAATTTTATTTTTAAATTTTGAAATTATGAGTTTTCAGGGGGTTTTTCTCAAGTCACATCAAATTTTATATCATTTACTACTTAGAAACCATTTCTTAATGGACAATAATGTCAAGGGTATCTATGAAAGATAGAGTAAACCTCAAAGATCCATTTACAAAGAGCAAAACTAAGTGGTGTTAAGCATAATTTGATAAAAATTTTGGGGGCACACATGAAAATTATCCCACCTAGGCTTCGTTAAGGTTTAACCATTCAAGAAGCATTTTTATATTTTCAAAATATTATTTTACCTTTCCATTAGTAATTATCATAACCATTAGCTAGTGGATGAATTTGCTAAAAATATTTACATAAATAAGAGTTTATTTGCAAAATTAAAAGTTACAAGGTCAAATTTTCAAAATTGAAAACTTAAGAGGGAGTATATGCAAAAAGCCCTTGAGAAAAATAAGGGTAATTCAGAAATGCGACTTGAAAATTGGAAATATAGAGTGACATAGAGTTTACACAATTGAACCAATAATCAATGGCAAATTTAGCTAAATTTTAAATATGAAAAATGGCCTACTTCTAAAAAAATACTCGAATTGCTCACTTAAAACCTATTTAGTTGCGATTCAAGAATTAAAAAACCTAAACTAATCGAGCTAAGTTGTTAAGATATAAATTTATTTATTTTAATGATACTCTAAAATTTTAAATTTATAATAATAAAGCCAGCGGGTGGGCAAAATTGGGTTTAACCTGACCTAATTCAGTTCAAAGAGGTCCGCAACATGATTAACATAACACAATTTCAAATATACCTAGATTACTTAAACCATCTCATAGCCTCTTCATCCTTACTGATTCCTCACAACCAAATGTTATAAGAACCGAAACGGTAATTGAACCAGACAGCCTTTTGTTTCGGTTTGAGCCGTTGATCCAAACCGGTTTGATGGGGATAAAATGAATTCTTATAGGTATTGAATGAAGCTGATTTGTGCAAACTATCGGTTTGGTAATTGCAAAAACAACAGGCTCTCGTCAAAGACAAAGAAGATGTGAACAGCTGGAGAGGTTTCTATGGAGATTTAGAGATTTTTTATTCTCTTTAGTTGGAAGCTATAGAGATTTATCCAATCAGTAAGTATAACGATTTCCCTTTATAACCTAGAAGATCGAGTTTGGATCAAATGAGTTGATTTATCGTTAACTGAGATGAAGTTATGGGTTTTGGCAGCTTATTATTGCCGGAGATGAAGTCATGGGGTTTTGGCTTTCGATGGCAAAATGAATGAGTGAAAAGGTGAAGACGAGTAGGGGCAGGGATAGGGCTGTTGACTTTTGGAGTACTGGCCTATGAATATTTTTTTTTGTTTTCTCTAAGTAACGAACTGTTCATTAGTCCAACCACGGTTTCCACGGTTCATACACTTTGTTGCTTTCAGACCGGTCCGAGATCTACCAAAGCGGAGGCATAACCGGTTCATGGTTCACCCGGCCGGTCCAGTCCAGTTTTAATACCATTGCTCACAACCATTCATCATCTTTTCTCCATTTTGGATTTGAAAATATCCTTTTAATGTTTTCATTATGTTGTACTTGATATAGAATACTTAAAATGAATTGAAAATAGCTATAATCAAAATTGAGAATTCGATTTTTTTAGTTCAATTGTCAACCCAAACTCAATCTGATTTTCTTAGGGTTGGATTAGGGTACGGGTGAGATTTTTAAAGTAGAGTTAGGATTAGGGTTATGATTTAGGTATTACAAATAGTAGGGTTGACCCCAACCCAAGTCAGCCCGACCCTATTTACATGCCTATATAACACATTAGTAAGTTGTGTTTTGTATCTGTATTATTAGAGGCATACGTCCTCATGTTTTATGAATGGATTTGAGAGAAGTTTGAGCCCAAGCAAGGAATCTAAAGAACGTTTAATTTAGCTTTACTTTCGGCAAATATGAAATTTGGTAAATGTGAATTTATATTGCCTGCTTGACGTTGGAGAAATTTGAATCAAATTGAAATAATTCATTTTTTAATATACCTTTACTTTAGTGATAAATTTAGCCGTTATAAGTGACAATTATCTAGCAATAACAATATCCCATCCCTATCCAAGGATGGCAAAATATTCCTAATTAGCAATAAAGAACATTGGAGTACGACTCATTATTTAATGCAAATTATAGGATTCAATTTAAATTTCAAAATGATCTCAAGTAATATTTTAATTGGAAGATTGGTAATCACAGGTAGTGCACAGAGAAAGTTGTGGTCCATCTATTGGTGGCTAAGAGTTCAAGCATTAGCAGAAAAACATTGCAAACTGTGGTAAGGTGAACCTTCATGGCGCACGCATCAATAGTCCATGCCCCAAAGGAAGCAATCTGACTTCCATTTAAGGTTTCAACTTTCATACAACAACTAAAAAGGATCTCTTAAGCATCAACTTACGATTGAATAAACTTACATGAGCAGCAGCACAGAAAGCTGCTTCTGATTTCTCATTTCAAAAAAGGTGAGTGTCTATGTTAGTTTTATAAAACCTTCCTAGCACAAAGGCCTCCTTCCTGAGATCTCTATGCTAGTTATCATATGTACAGAGAACGTTCATGCTGATTGATAACTGTAGCTCTACCCTTTGCCAAAGAAAGAAAGTAACGTCGGTTGTTTATCTTCTGAATTTTTATAATCTCCTTTTTTGCGTGCAGAACGCTGCACAGGTGGCTCCTTAGTAGCAGACCCAAAATCAGTTAAAAATTCATCATGGACACGTTTTATACCACATTTTTCATCTCTGTCAATTACTGACGAAGCCTCTGATTTAACATCATTCTCACCACCTTTGGAAATAATTGAAACTGCCTTCTCATCAGGGTCGAGTTCCACCTTGAAACCTTCATATGTATCCCCACTAGCTGAACCTTCAGGTGAACATTTGAATTCTGGCTCCGGGTCACTTTTTGTTTCAGTTTTGATCTTGGTGAAAAACTTGGTGATTTGGTTCTTATCCTTGGACTTTAGTTGTATCTGTAATTCATGGTCCAGAGCATTTGTTCAAGTCATTTAATTTCATACCAGAGTGAAGGACAACATCCAAACTCGTATAAAATTTGATGAAAAATGAAACAATTAAAGCTGTTTAAACTTTAAGCATACCTCCTGTATGCACTCTGGTCCATTGAAAGATGGCTTACCCATTTCAGGTGTCACAGGATGCCATACCTGGATTGGGAACTGAACTAGTGAGGATGTTGGATAGAAATCAATAAAATAAATGAGTGAATAAGTAAAGACTACTTAGAGAAGCTGGCCTAAATAGAATTCTCAGCCAAGCATGTGAGCCGAAAAAACGAAACGTAAGGCAAAAGAAACATCAATAACAGTGAAAATGCAGCATTCCACAAGCCCAGACTTCACCACAAGTTTTTAAACTTGTTGGCTGGCGTTAAGCATTTCAAGCTGGACCATTTCCTGTTTGGCACTTGGAAATCAGTCTTGAGAATTGAGAAGCTTAGCTACTGGACACGACAGCAAAGAGAACATGCAAGAGAAAACTAACTTTGATAATCCATAAAAAAACATGAACAAAACAACTAGATGCAGCATTGTCTTTTTTGGTAGGGCCATTACCAGATCAGATTCTCCGTATGGTTTAAGGATGCTATCATATTTGGATGAAGATGAATTGTTCAGCCACACATCAACAGAGCTCTTACTACCCAGGATGACAGGCATTCTATCTGCCATTCATCACAGGAACAACCAAATAAGCATGTATATAGTTATCAAAAGTGACATGGTTAAAACATCACCCTGATAAGATTTTACTGGATAATCATCAAATTTACATAAATCAAAAAATAACCCTGGACAATGATCTTCAAAATCTAAGATAAATTTAACTCTATAATGTAGCACAAGGAGAAGACTACTTTGGCAGAATCAAAGGAAGATCCTCTCAATAGGAGAAACGGACGAAAGGGGAGAAGAACAGAATAATTAGGGATTTAGAGAGAGAAGTAGAAGAATAATAGAGATTCAAGAGAACTTGAATGCAATAGCACTTAGGGCCTGTTTGGCCTGGCGTTTTGGGAGTGTAAAAGCGCTTTTTTCAGCCAAAACGCGATTCTGCAGTGTT
>JAYJMB010005894.1:0-11530 GCA_036873735.1 Pouteria campechiana
TTCTCAAAACCCGGTAAAATTAGCAAAACTTTACAATAACAAAAATTTACATTTGTAAAATTTTCCAGGGCCTTACATATTAGTAGCAAGTGAGATGGATGATTGAGAAAAAACATACCAAAATAGATGTGTGGAGATAGATAGTTTTATAAATTCTAGCTTATGTTTATATTGGTATCATGATAATAGTTCTTTGGAGATGAAAAACCTTGAGTATAAGATTGGTTTGGAATTGCTTATGATAATATGAAATGGAATTAAATATGCAGAACTAAAGACACCTGATGGTAGGATGAGATGAGAAATTGCTTATGTGGTTGAGCGTATGAGCTTAGGTTAGGAGAACATGTATCTCACTAGGTATAAAACTATTTTTATATTTGTTACGAATTTGTGTATGATTGTGTGAAATGAAATTGAAATATGATTCCTATGTTTTAAATTAATTGTGAAAGCATGTTTTCAATGAAATTATATATAGTACATGAGTAAGATTTGTACATACAAAGAATACAGAAGGAGAATTTAAATTGATTTGAATTGAATTGGTATTTGAGTACCCTATGCCATTGCTAAGTTAAAGCAACTCATTATATGATCAAGTCATATGATTGGGAAGTCGCAACTTGCGTGGAGTATCATATGGATATGGATCCACAGGTGTGGAATAGTTAAAATGAACAAATGAGTTGCAAACTTAAGAAAATTACATGATGCTCAAAGTTTCGAGGAAGAAACTTTTTGTAAGGAGGGAGATCTGTAATACCAAGGGTGTTAATTTTAGGTAATTATGTGTTGGAACACATTGTAGTTGTCTTTAGGATGATTATAATTGCAAATTAAGGGTAAGAGGGTTATTTAGAAGTGAAAAGATATATGAATAGTTAGATGGAATTATTATTTATTTCCAATAAAGTGAGGTAAATTGTCATGCATTTTATGCCATTATCATTGGATAAATCATGAGAAAAGTGTATGAATAATAAAGAAATAAAGTGGAAAGAAAACAAGGTTTAAAGTGGAGGAAAATGAAGAAAAGGCTCAATTTGAAAAATGGGTTATTTGCGGTCCATTTTTGACATGGATAATGGAATAATTTCAAAATATGGACAACATAAGAGTTGTATATTTCAAAAATATCTTTCTAATACATTAAAAATTATCTGATTTGGATATCAAATGCGAAAGTTAAGATCAATGTACAAAAACTATTCTATATGGGTGAAAAATACAAAAAATATCAAAAATTATTTATTTATATAAATTTTTGACATCACTAGGGGCCAATTTCGCAAACTTATTTAACATGAAAGTTCTATCACTTACAATTATCTATCCAATAGAATTAGAATCACTCAATTCGGAGTTTGTTTGAGAATGTTATGCCCAACACACCAAAACTACTCCTTGTGGAAAATTAAGGATGGGATTAAATTGATAAATTTGGAAAATTGCATATTAATTACGCAAAATAGTTTTGAGAAATTATATGTAAGAACCATTGAGATAAAGATATGTATGTGATGTGGAATTTGCAAATTATCTATTGATTTTAGGTAATAATTGAGGCTTAATTATCAAAGGGGTGAGTAATGACCCATAATTTAATTAAGGCATGAAAATTATAGTTTCGACAATATTATTCCTATTTTTCTAAAAACTTATTTATACAATTAATATACACATGTTATGGTGATAAAAATGACATGTTGATCATATTACTTGAGAGTTTAATTATGGTAAAATTAATGAAATAATGATGCAGGTGTAAAGTAAAGTGGGTGCACCGTCGAAGCGTCACAATCTATGAGCACTTAACATGCTCTACCATCTCCCCTTCCAACCCTTATTTGTTTCTCCCTTAGTAGCAACTCATGTCCACACCCCATCAAGCCACCATCATGCCATTTTCTTGTAAGATATTGCTCGTAGAAAACTAGATTTCAAGAGCTTTGCATCCTCCACACAATTAGATCCAAGATCCACTCATTGTTTTAGATGTGCAAGAGGAAACCCACTGTTGGGTGCTACAACTCATGGAAGTGGTGGAGAGTTAGGCAAATTTTGTTGCTATGGGTGATAATCAACCCTAAATTGATTAGTAAGCCTCATTCCCTAAACAAGAATTTTATTCTCATTGCTAGGGCTATTGTTTTATTCTTGGGGCTTATCTAGGGTTGGAAATTTATGATTTTCTTATGGATTTGTTGGAGCTTTTGATGGGAGAGTTGATTAGTCATGATTGGTAGCTTAATCTATGAAGCTTAAATGTGATTTGGACCTTATATAGCTGCCCAAGAAAATGGACAGCCATATGGCTTTTACATGACCATGGTTGGGGCGTAAATTGGCTATTTATGGTATATGGAGTGAATGCAATGTTTAATTAATATTTTAATGATTAATTTAGAATACCAAATATGTTAATGATGATTAAATTTTGTTGGATTTATGTTTTAAGTTTATGCATGCAAACTGTTTGACAAAATGCATCAATGGAAGCTTGTTTGTGAATGAAGTATGAATGGGTAGCTAGAAACAATGAATTTTTGGACATTTATTTTATCTATTTTGTTGATAATTATATATGAAATTATAATAAAAATGAAGTGTATGTAGATGGTATTGATTAAAATACAAGACAAGTTGTTGAAATTTATGATCTATGTGATTATTTGTTAAAATGCTTCAATATGAAGCTAGTGGAATGTGTAGGAGCTGTTTGGTGATAACTTAGATGAATATTATGCCTAATCAGATTGGTTTTAAAGTTTATTACATGTTAAACATGTTGAATACAGGTTGTATAATGCGGGTGATCCATGGAAATGACGATATGTGGCTAAAATGTATGATCTAAGACATGAATCCTACATGTTGTTAAAATGCCTATATGAAAAGTGAAGTATGATTAAATGATTTTGATGTCACACTAATTAGCCATTAAACAATCACTAATATAAGATTTTTTATATACTAAATGAATGCTTAGATGATGGTTAAAAGAATAGGCACCAATAAGAATGCTTGGGAATCGAAATTCACACTTGAAATCACCTTAGAGGAGTCCTAAATTGGATAGCTTTGTAAATAGATTTTTATAGGTTAACATGATGTCTAATTGTCTTGAAATGATGCATGAAAGACAGGAAAAAACATAATGAGTATATGTAGTTGAAACCCATGCCAAATTGCATATCTTATTTGGAATACATGTGTATGTAGGATTACGGAAGCATCCTTGAGAGGAAAAATAGTAAGCTAGAAGGCTTGTGGAGAGTGCTGCTTCTCTTAAGGTAAGTAGGCTCTTTCTTGGTTTCATGTATGATTGGTTGGGGATAATGAATATCTTATTTGTTTGAATCTGGGCATGTTTGATTTGGATGAGAATAGTGAATTTCCCGTTATGCTTTAAAGGTTAATGTTTATGTGAATTTGCGAATACGTGAGTGACATGGATAATAGATATTATTTTGATTGATGTAGTTGGTGCTTTGTTTATGACATGAAGTGTGATGGTAGTGGATATAGGATATCCCCTTTATTGTAAATAAGTATGATCAGATCATGAGGTTTATTCTTTGTCATTGATCTATGTACATGTTTTGGAACAATGAGGATTCTGGTCCTCATAATATAATGTATTTGAATCCTTCTTGGATTGATGATTGAGCCTCATAGTTATGCATTGAGGATGAGATTTCTTTTTAAAGATTATTCATGTTTTAGATTGAAATATGCTGTTTATGGATGGATTATTGTTTATTATTTTTGCTTACTTATACAGTTGCCTAGACTCATGCCTTCTTATTTGAAATTTTAGTGAACAAGTTATGAATGAGAGCTTAGGAAGATGTTAATTGAGTTTGTGTATTAATTCTATTTGGTAGAAATTGGAGTTTGTATTCATTTTTAATTGTTATAATTTATGTAGAAATGTATCCTACCATGGAAATGAGAATGACATGTCATAATAGTGGAAAATGTGTATGATATGAAATTGGATTATGTTATTGCCATCATGGAGTGACACAGGTTTTGGGCTATGGGTAAGTTGGGATAGTTGAGTCATTTATAGTTTGATTTATAATTATTAAAATTTCTGTTTCATTCATGATTGGAAATTTGGAGTATAGACATTAGAAATGTATTTGATTGATATATATCAAGTATAAATTCACATAATTCGGGGGAGACTTAGCTAGATTTATGGCAGGATATCTCCCTGAAAAATAAGAATATTGTGGGGTTATTGGAAGATTTTCGATAAGAAGAAGGGAAGTGGTAGTGTCACGCATAGGCCCCAATAGAGAATAATCTATCGGATGGCCAAAATTCATAAGGTGGGGGTGCGGGGCATTACAGATGGTATCACAGCCCAATAGCTTATCTGTGTGAGAAGTAAAGTTAAGAGAGGACCCTAGAATACTGATTAAAATACCAATTGATAGAAATAATTGATTGATTTGATTGTACATGTCATGTTATGGATAAGATTTTTAATATATGTGTTTTGCTGAATAAGTATTGTTATGAAATGTATGTTAGGAACTTTGAGAATTTTTATTGTGATTAATCAGTACAAAAGATAGTATAGTATGTTTATATCTTCTTGAATAACTTTGTTTGGAGCTTTTGAATTGAATAGATCATTATTGAGAATGATGAATTGGCATAGTTTTGTACGTTGATTCAGATGAATATTATTAGAAGTCTAGGTTGACTGATGAATGAATTGGGTTAAAGCTCATACTTTGGTTTAATAATGTAATTTAGCATGAGTTGAGTTTAGCAAATTGATTATGAATTTGATGCATGCTTGAATTTAGATATTGGTTGCAATGAATTTGTTATTTGATTTAGAATTGAATGCATGTTTGGATTGGGATGCATGCTTGGATTTGAATATTGGTTAGAATACCATTATGGAATTGAGTTTGGATGCCTACTAGAATATAATAGTTGTATATTTGGGTTAGGATGCCTACCAAGATGGTTGCTTTGGATATTTTGGATCCTGCCCATTATACGGCTTTGTTTGATTATGCCGTCAGTGATGGTGAAGAGGCAATCACCCTATTGTATATGACTCCTTTGCTTATTTCATAGGTGTGGATGGATAACTTGTGATTACTGGGCTATAATGATGACAGAATACCATGTGATCATGGATTTTACAACATTTGTAGTCGAATTGCAAGGATGAACAAAAACACACAGAAGTTGTAAGATAGTTGAGTCCCTTTTGTTAGTGGCTAAGTCCACTTTGATGATGGCTGATGTCATTTGGTTGTGGCTATGTTCACTTGGTTTGTGGCTGTGTCCACTTGGTTATAGGCCTCCAGAGCATGGTATTAGTAGCAAGTGGGATGGATGATTGATAATAAACATATGGATATAGATGTGTGGAGACACATTGTATTATAAATACGGCTTACTGTTTGTATTAGTATCATGATAATAATTCTTCGGAAATGAAAAGCCTTGAGTATAAGAGTGGGTTGGAATTGCTTATGATAATAAGAAATGAAATTAAATATGCGTAACTAAAGACACCTTATGATAGGATGAGATGAGAAATTGCTTATGTGGTTGAGCGTATGAGCTTAGGTTAGGAGAACATGTACCTCACTAGGTATAAAACTATTTTTATAATTGTTAGAAATTTGTGTATGCTTGTGTGATATGAAATTGAAATATGATTCCTATGTTTTAAATTAATTGTGAAAGCATGTTTTGAATGAAATTATATATAGTGCATGAGTAAGGTTTGTACGTACAGAGATTACAGAAGAAGAAATTTAGTTGATTTGATTATATTGGTATTTGATTACCCTATGTCATTGCTAGTTAAATCAACTAATTATATGATCAAGTCGTATGATAGGGAAGTCACAACTTGCATGGAGTATCATGTGGATATGGATCCACAAGTGTGAAATAGTTCAAATGAATAAATGAGTTGCAAATTAAAGAAAATTACATGATGCTCGAAGTTTCGAGAACAAAACTTTTTGTAATGAAGAAGGTTTGTAACACCTAGGGTGTTAATTTCAAGTAATTATGTGTTGAAACACATCGTAGTTGTCTTTAGTATAATTATAATGATCATAATTGCAAATTAAGGGTAAGAGGGTTATTTAGAAGTGAAAAGATATATGAATAGTTAGATGGAATTATGATTTATTTCCAAGAAAGTGAGGTAAATTGTCATGAATGTTATGCCATTATCTTGTGGATAAATCATGAAATAAGTGTATGAACAGTAAAGAAATAAAATGGAAAGAAAACAAGGTTTAAAGTGGAAAAAAATGAAGAAAAGGCTGAATTTGAAAATTTGGTTATTTGTGATCCATTTTTGACATGGATAATGAATAATCTGAAATATGGACAACATAATAGTTGTATATTTTAAAAATATCTTTCTAACACATCAAAAATTATCTAATTTGGATATCAAATACGGAAGTTTCGATCAATGTACCAAAATTGTTCTACATGGGTGAAAAATACAAAAAAATACCAAACATTATTAATTTATTTAAAATTTTGACATAAATTTGGGCCGATTTGGCAAAAGTATTTAACATTAAAGTTCTAGCCCTTGAAATTATTTGTCTAATGGAATAAGAATCACTCAATTTAGAGTTTCTATAAGAAAGTTATGTCCAACGCACCAAAATTGCTCCTAGTGGAAAAATGAGGATGGGTTTAAATTGATAAATTTGGAAAATTGCATATTATTAATGCAAAATAGTTTTGAGAAATTAAATGTAAGAAACATTGAGATAAATATAAGTGTGAGATGTGGAATTTGCAAATTATCTATTGATTTTAGGTACTAATTGAGACTTAATTATCAAAGGGGCGAGTAATTTGACTAAGGCATGAAAATTATAATTTCAATAATATTATTCCTATTTTTAGGAAAATTGTTAGCACAATTAATATACACATGTGATGTGGTAAAAAGGATAGATTGATCATATTACTTGAGGGTTTAATTGTGGTAAAATAAAGAAAAATAATGATGTATGTGTAAAGTGGAGTGGGTGCACTGTTGGAGTGTCATAAGCTAACTGCACTTAAGGTGCTCCACCATCTCCCCTTCCAACCCTTTTTTATGTCTCCCCTAGTAGCAACTCACATCCACACCCTCTTAGGCCACCTTCATGCCATTTTCTTGCAAGATATTGCTAGGAGAAAACTAGATTTCAAGAGCTTTGCTTCCTCCACACATTTAAAGCCAAGATCCACTCATTTTTTTTTACGTTCAAGAGGAAATCCATTTTTTGGGTGCTACAACTCATGGAAGTGGTGGAGATTTAGGCAACTTGATGGTTCAGATTTTAATTCCTCATAAGTTTACAAATGTATAACAATATAATGTGCAATGCAAGGGTCAATCCCACTGAGAATGGTCAAGCTGACTTAATTAATTTGAGTTACTGACTTGTTCTAACTTAAAAAGAATGTATTTATAACTGAACCAACAAGAATAATATTTGGTATTATTTTAGAATTTCAAAAATTTAATGGAATGAAATTAAATCAATGACTAAAAATAATGTCAAGATATTAGCAAGATGCAAGGGTCTAGGGATCTGATTTCACCACAAGATGATACCCCTTTGCTAATAGAATATTGGATTCAATTCCTCACTTGGATTCATTCTTTCAAAAGTAAGATTATTACCGTTAGGTGTGCAAGTTTAAATCAAGTGTTTCCACTCTTTCCAATTACCTATGGTGTGTAGCATAATTGAGGTAAAAATCCATTAAGCTCAAGAACATAAGAACCAAAATAGTATGGCTTAGCATATGGTGTCTTCCTTAACCATCTATCCTTTTTATTCAAGGGAGCTCATGGTTTAGTAAATGATGTCTACCTAAACCATGCTTTGATAATTAATCTAACTTATAATATTGGTGATCAAGCTATAAAACAAGTTAAATCATTGCAAACAACATCATAAATGAAACAAGATTATATAGCATTAATAACCAATAATCCATAATAAAGAGTACCAAAAAGGGTTACATCTTCACCCTAGAAAAAGAGATTTAGTTCATAAGAAAAACTAAAACAACTCCCTTATATAGGATGATCACAATGATGAATATATTCTCTGCTTCTTCTTTCTTACTTGCAATCTCTCATCTTCTCCACAAGAAAACCCCAAGAATTTGGCCTCCTAGCCTCAGAAAGAACTCTCCAAATGTAAGTAAGAAGAACCCTAAAAAAACCTTAACTTTTTTCTTAAAAACCTCGCCACTATGTACTTTAAAAAATTACAAAAATTTTGGGTGCACCGCTGGCACCAGTGGCACTGGCTTATTGTCTGGCAAATGGTGGTCGTGGTCCTAGAGCCGGCAGCTTCAGGTGGGGGCTGGTGGCGCTGGTTGGCTGTCTCCTTCATAGCTTGATTTTTTGCTCCTTTGGCAATTGTTTTCTTTTTCATCCTTTGTGCTTCTTCTTTTCCTTCCATTTTCTATTCTTTTCCATCTTCTAGACACCTAGAAAATCCAACAAATAAGTATGAAATTCTTCTAAAAGAAATGAGGATTTGCAAATAATTAAGATTAAATAATATAAGTGAATGAAATTCACTCATCGAATACCCTCAAATTTACTTATTTGCTCATCCTCGAGCAAAATAGAAATACAAAAACATAAAGGACATAACTATAACAACACACAAATTCACAAAGGATACAATGAACATTAATCTTAGCCTTTAATAAAAAACCTCCATAAAATAAGCATAGTTAAGAGGAAACTATCAAGATATCACATAAATCTTTTAATTTTTAACTTGGGTCTTTTCCTTTCCACCTTAGATTCCATGTGCATGTGCAAAAATTATAGCTATTTCAATCTACATCTTTCCACACATTCATTCATTCAATCAACTGAGTAATACACATTCAATGCAACCCTAAGAATTTACAAATTAAACCAAAGCGACTACTTTGAGATGAGTACTTGTATTTTTGTGAGCTCTATTACTATCTCATTTCTCATATTTTATTTTATTTTGTTTTAATGTGATCCCCCCTATTACTTGGGCTAAATTACTCTCACACTCCCAAACTTATTTTCTTTCTGAATCATAGAGATGTGACCCCCCTATTTCTTGGGCCATATTACTATCACACTCCAAACTTGTTTTCTTTCCTATTCATAAAGATGTGATCCCCCCTATAAATAATGAGTTTTTACTCTTGTTTTCTTTTATCTCATCTAATGTGTGTCTCAACATAGCTACAATGCATTCTAGAATTCAAATTGAACAATGCATACTTAGTCTCCTAAACTCATGCTAAGCATTAAAAGATTTCAAAAGAAATGGCTAAGTGTACTAACGTTCAGTATAGTGTGCAATGCAAGGTTGATCCCACAGAGAATGGTCAAACTAACTTAATTAATTTTAGTTACTGAACTATTCTAACCTTAAAAAGAATGTATTTTTAACTAAACAAACTGAATAATGTTTGTAATAAATTCAGAACTTTAGAAATTCAATGGAATGGAAGTAAAGTAATGACTAAAAATAATATAGAGAGATTAGCAAGATGCAAGGGTCTAGGGATCCAATTTCACTACAAGATGATATCCCTTTGCTAATGGAATGTTGAATTCAATGCCTCAGTTTGATTCATTCTTTCAAAAGTAAGATTATTATAGTTAGGTGTGAGGGTTTAAATTAAGTACTTTTGCTCTTTCCAATTACCTATGATGTGTAGCATAATTGAAGTGAAAACTCATTAAGCTCAACAACATAAGAATCAAAATAGTATGGTTTAGCATATGGTGTCTACGTTAACCATCTATCCTTCTCATTTAAGGGAGCTCATGGTTTAGCATATGGTGTCTACCTTAACTATCTATCCTTCTTATTTAAGGGAGCTCATGGTTTAGCATATGGTATCTACCTTAACCATGCTTTGATGATTAATCTAACTTATAATATTGACGATCAAGCAATAAAATAAATTAAATCATTGGAAACAACAAGATGAATGAAACAAGATCATTTAGCATTAATAACCAACAATCCATAACAAAAAGTATCAAAATGGGTTACTTCTTCACCCCAGAAAAAGAGAATTAGTTCATAAGAAAAACCAAAACAACTCCCTTTAGTTCATAAGAAAAACCAAAACAACTCTCTTAGATAGAATGATCAGAATGAAGAACATCTTCTCTCCTTCTTCTTTCTTACTTGAAATCTACCCTTCTTCTCCATAAGAAAACTCCAAGAATTTGGCCTCCCAACCTTGGAAAGAACTTTCTAAAAGGAAGTAAGAAGAACTCTCAAAAAACCGTAACTTTTTCCTTAAAAACCTCACTGCTATGCACTTAAAAAAATTGCAAAAATATTTGGCACACCGCTGGCACTAGTTGGTTGTCTCCTTTGAAGCTTTATTTTTTGCTCCTTTTGCAATTGTATTGTTTTCCATGCTTTGAGCTTCTTCTTTTCCTTTCATTTTCTCTTCTTTTCCATCTTCCAGACACCTAGAAAATCTAATAAATAAGTGTGAAATTCTACTAAAAGAAACGAGCATTTGCAAATAATTAAGATTAAACATTGATAATGTAAGTGAATGAAATTCACTCATTACATATTTTGTTGCTAAGGGTGATAATCCACCCCTAAATTCATTGGTAAGCCTCATTCCCTAAACCAGATTTTTATTCTCATTGCTAGGGCAATTGTTTTATTCGTGGGGCTTATCTAGAGCTGGATATTTATAATTTTCTTATGGATTTGATGGGGATTTTGATGGAAAGTTGATTAATGATGATTGGTAGCTTAATCTATGAAGCTTAGATGTGATTTGGACCCTATATAGCTGCCCAAGAAGATGGAAAGCCATATGGCTTGGATGTGACCATGGTTGGGGCGTAAATTGGCTATTTCTAGTATATGGAGTGAATGCAATGTACAATTAATATTTTGATGATTCATGTAGAATGCCAAATATGTTAACGATGATTAAATTTTCTTGGATTTATGTTTTAAGTTTATGCATGCAAACTATTTGACAAAATGCATCAATGGAAGCTTGTTTGTGAATGAAGGACGAATGGGTAGCCAGAAACAATGAATTTTTGGATATTTATTTATCTATTTTTTTGATAATTATGTATGAAATTATAATAATAATTGAAGTGTATGTAGCTAGTATTGATTAAAATACAAGACAAGTTGCTGAAATTTATGATCTATGTGATTATTTGCTTTAATATGAAGCTAGTAGAATGTGTAGGAGCTGTTTGGTGATAACTTAGATGAATATTATGCCGAATTGTATTGGTTTTAAAATTAATTACATGTTAAACATGTTGAATACAGGTTGTATAATGTGGATGATCCATGGAAATGATGATATGTGGCTAGAATGTATGATCTAAGACATGAATCCTATTGCTCGTCCTCGAGCAAGACTCAAATTCACTCTCCCCCAAATGATTATCAAGGTTGCAATTATCATAAGTAAAGAACAACCAAACTCTTAAAAACTC